>JAUZND010091973.1:0-36305 GCA_034780555.1 Coelogynopora nodosa | reverse complement strand
ATCTCCTTTGTAAATCATGCCTGACTCTGTCCATCGGACTTCTGCCAGTCCTAGGATATTGATATTAAGCCTTGTCATCTCTTTTATACAGTTGTCCATCTTTCCACTTTGATGCCTCCATCTTCAGAGTATACTAAAATAACAGTTACCAGAAATTACAGTGTTTATGAAGAGAAAAGCTTTGTGCAAATATGACACCGTAAAAATCAATGCGTACAAACGATTATAATTGGTTCTTATCATAGATTTTTCTCTATGGTTCTTATATCAGTAAGAAATTGGCAACGTTACGTACTCTAAGGCCATCTGCATTGTTTGTTAGCAAAAAATACTCACAGCGCACACTGTGAACATAGCTTTCCTCTGTGAACATAGCCCGCCTTAGTATGTATCGCTGTTTTTTTCAGTGTCTTGTCCATGCTGAAAGCCCATTATCTCCAATTCGACTCTCTACATCACCTATCCCTCCCCTACTTTCTAAATTGAACACGTTCAGACAACCACCATCAACATTTGATCTCAGACATAGCGCCTTTATTCCATTGACTACACTGTCTATCAACAACTTAATCTAACCCCTTTTTTATATGCTACTTTTCGTTTCGACTTTTTGAACTTAGTTGTATATCTCTATTTATGTTTCATGATTCCTATTTATCCATCTTTATGTACTCATATTTTCTTTGTTGGTACTTTACATAACATTTTCGGCTATGCAAGGAAATTAAATTAATCAACAAAGAAAAAATAATTAAGACAAATTACACAAGGACACATTACCTATTGCCCTAAATTATAATATTGATAAAATTTATAGCTATTTATGTCACCATATCTTTTTTATTAAATCCCTGTACATAGGTTTTAACATGACGCACGTTGTAACTACTATTCTAAAAGAAAACTTGAAACTAAAACGGTTTTCATGAAAATGTGATTTATATGAAAATATGATTGTATAATGCACTCGGTAGTTAAAAACACGTTAAAATTGTTGAACACGTACTATAGCTCAGGTAAATAATAATCAATTTAATAATTACCATCTACTGCATAATTTAATATATCAAGCTCTATTATTATAGTAATTTTCGTATAATCGTAGACTACCAGTTCTCCAACCGTATTTATCATAGCGGTATCATGCTTATTTGTAAATTTAAAAGCATCCCGTCTACAATTCACACATCCCATCTGAGTTTATGAGACATGTTAAAATAATAAACGAATTATACCTATGACATAACCTCATTTTCAAATCCAATGATTTCTTAGTCAATACCTATTATAAAATATTAATAATGGTTTACATGTGCATCGTTATTTATAATTTTAAAAGTAAATTCAATCATTAATATAACTTGAGGAGTAGTCAAATTTCAAAATCGTGGAGTAATTATAGCCAGTTTTTTGTATATGTAATCAATTGAATAATATTAAGTTGTAATCGTTTATACAGCGAAATAATATATGTTACCAACATTATTGCTTTTCAACGTAACATTAGTCAGAGAATCCAAATTTATTTTATAATTAAATATAAGAATTTTCTAACAAAAATGGTATTAATTACCTTATTACATTCGTCATATAATTTTAATATTAAAAATAAGAGAATATTAAATTCCCGTTATGAGCAACACTCAATTTTAATGAAATTATGTCTGATTGAATATCATATTTTTGAACTCTCGAACATTTATAAATATGTATTTTTAATTCTGTGCAATATACTTATCTGTACTAATGAAAGTGCTTATTATTTTGAAAGGAGATAGATATCAATATGCATGTTACGTTTTAATGGATATGGAGTAAATTTCATTAAGAATTGATTAAAAATCTAATAAAACTTTTCACATAAATGTGTGTGAAAAAATAAGACATTTCAGTAAACATACGTTTATAATGATTAATTAGTTTGAATTTGTTTGTGTTTTTGTAGTACGTACCATATAAATTGGATAAATGAATGAATCAATAATCCCCATAGATTATCATACTGATTTCGATATAATTTGTATACTACTAAATAAGTAGTAAATTAAACTATCATTTGAACAATTCAATGAACACATTTTTTGGATTACACTAAAATTTAGTATAAAAATGAAAAATTACCAATATTTAAAACCTTCGACATTTTTTACAACATAATTTTTTCAATTATAAAAATGCGGAATTAGACTTAATTATGCCAAATACCATTCAATCATTTTCTTTACACTCCCTTTAAATTAACAAAATTAAAGAACAACAGACAATCTAATAAAAAGGATAACTCTATTTGCTCAGTAAGTACATAACTAATATAGGCTGGTGCACACATATTATTATAACATGCTAGTAATGATAAGTCAACAAGTTATGTTACAACTTTAGTCCGCAATAGTCTGGTGAGACGTTAACGTCTATGACATTAAGAAATGTTCATCAGAATTAAATATTTATAGCAAAAATAAATCTTTAGAATGTCACTGATTATACAGCAAGTTGTGAATAATTCAAACAAATAGTAGAGCATGAAATTATAAATGTTATCTGTACAACAATAATGAAAAATAAAGTACAGCAAGACTTTAGGTTTTACGTTGAGTCGGCTTAAGTTCATCCATACACGATCGTAGGTAAATCTTGGGTTTCTTATTGACGTCACAACCTTCATGACCCTTGGACCAATCATAGCATGCCGAGTAGGCAAATATTTGACCTTGTGCGTCAAAAGCACAACTTGTTAAGGGCTGATCGATCTGCTCCGAGCTGCGCAACTTGGTCCTCGCGTCCTTATCCCAGAATGTGTACCGACCATCAGAACCCACTGTTGCCATGGTACCGTGAACCGGGTGGAAGGCCATATCGTTGACCTGGACAACGCAAGTATTAAATGAATGATTGATGGAATCAAATTACATTAGTAGTATTACTTGTAAAACAACATTTCTTAATTAATTAAACATTTTACTATAGAAAAATAAACTTTGAATACAAGAATGTCATGTAACCTTCATAAAAATAACCATGTTTGATATTTTTAGGTGAGGATATAATTTTTTTGTTTCATTCGTTTATTTTGTTACACACAGCGAGCTTGACCATAACGTGTAACATTTTCTCGTGTAAACAGGATGTGACAGTACCAACTTTTACTATTAATAAAAGTTTGCAAGAAAATTAATTTACTATTACATAAAACAAAATATTAATTTCTGTTTTAATTCATACTAATTATACAAAACTGAAACAAAACACCTATATAAAGATGAAAATTATAATTAAAAAAAAACTGTTTTAACTTTTTTTAATTTTACAATCAAAGCTAGCTACAAATTGTAGATTGACAAAATAACTTGCTAATTTTAAATTTGTTTATATCTTCCAAAAAACCCGTTGCTAACAGAAGTAGAAATTGTACACAGGAATTAAAGAAAATAATAAAACTATTAATACACATAAAAGGTGATGAGGTAAGAAATTGTTCAAGGTATTTTCGTTCAATCTTTTAGAATTTCCAATTCTATTTCTTCGATACCGAGTTTATAGTTTTTTAATTAAAATTAGTGAATTGTAAAGCTTCTTAATGTGCTAAATTTGTCAATTTATAATCAAGCAAATAAAACAAAAACCTAATTTTCCATAGAAAATAAAAGTATCCTTTTTTATTCTATTACAATTCTAAATTTAATCCTAATAATAATCATGTAAAGTTGGCCTTATGTTTAGACCTACTAGTGGTCTTCGTTTTACTAACATTTATAATATGTATAAGACTACAACTAATCAAGTAGGAATTTACAAAGTTAGTTGTAAGAATGTTTTTCTTATTTCGTTGAGACAGTTTTATTAAACTTTAATTTAATCATTTGCATTAGATATTATATTGAAAACGTTTATGATAATAAATCGTTCAACGGGTTTGTAATCACATTCAAAGGTACCCCAACAATTATAGTGAATGATATTTATGTAATTTAGTTTTGATTATTATGTAACTTTGTTAGTATTTGAAGCTACTATTACTTTTTATTTATGAATACTAACATGGATTTTTGAGTGATTTTTATAAATAAATATAGAAAAGAATAATTTCTAAAATAATTTTTACACATTTCAAATATATTATTTTGTAGAAAATAACCAGGGTGATTTGTAACCATTACAATTAAGTATAACAATAATAAGCGCTTCAACAAAGTTTGGAAATAATATTTCACGTGCATTTTACACATACATATTAATGCGTAAATTATGTTAGTTTTATGTAAATTATATTATAGTATATATAATACATACCCAATTATAATGTCAATATTTTGAAAATGTTTATTCAATAATTATAAATAACATATTATAATAAAGTATTTATATACTATACATAACATAATACAAAAAACAGTTTTAATAATAATACGAAATTTCTAGTAACGATAACTTGTTCGGAACATAGCTTTAAATTCGCTCAGGGCAATTCGAAGTTATATGTTTTCCTCCTATATAGTTTTAGAACACAATTATTCTAAATAATATTAATATTTTTTAATTTATGTATAATGATGTAAAAACACACAAAATAATTATTAATATATAACTAAACATATATTATACGATAACGAATTTTCAAACATATATTTTTCGCGTAGACTATTATCTATTTCATGATCATATCAAGGAAATGACTAAATATCAACGGTTTTCATTTTAATAAATACATTTACGCAGCAGGTGAAAAGGACAGTTAATGTCCTACTAATCTAAGCAATACTTCACTTAAATCAATAAGAATAAAAAAACGATTTTCGGATTGAACGATATAACCAACAAATTCTTCACACATTAAGTCATCCACTAGGCCGTCATGACGAATGTAAAATCTAGTTCCACGCAAAGTGTCTCGGAGATACTAGACATGAAGGAATGTGTCCCCAGATTATAAAGTATATACATTACTGACAGTTATTGGCCAAATGTATCAACAGGCACGTCTATACACGATCGAGTTATGTCAGGGGAAAGAATTGAACAACTGCAGATATGAAAGATAGGAAGACAGCTTGTCTGCCGTTTAGGGAATGTCATTGATGGTTCCTGTAGAGTTTGTATAACGTCAATAAACTTATTAATCATCAGACTATTTGGTCTTTATGGTCAATTTTCACCATACGAATAAAATAAATCGATCGTAGATGAGTGATATATTACAAATAGACCAAATTATTTAATATAGACATACTGTTCATCATGGTGATTTTTACTAATATTTTTCTAATTTTATAATGGAATTATGCTCCAGAAAAACCTTTTTCTAATCCTATTTATGTCTTCGCTATCTTGAAAGTAAAAACATAAATTTCATAATTACATAAAAATAATTACTATTTAACTAAAAATAATATTCACAAAACTATTCACAACAAATACTTAAGAATGTAGTGTAGATTCTATTCAATTATATTCAAGTCTATTCTATTCCCCACTCTAACCTATATTCTATTTCATTTGTTATTCTTATGAAAGCGAATGAATCGTTTATACTCATACACTTTAAGATTAAATGACTTCAATTATTTACATAACAGGAAGTCTTTTCTGTGACACTGTAGCAAAAATAAGATTTAATAAGACTTGAAACTAGACCAAAAATTTGAAATCGATAATAAAAAGTAACGAATATATTTGAAGGATTAGACAAAAGTTTTTTAAAAAAACTCAACTTTAAATATATGTATTATATATTCGATAGTCTGAACAGCACAGCTTCATTAATGTTAGAATAGGACTCTTTAGCAGACCACATATTATTGTGTCAAATAATGCCAGAGCACACTCAGAACTCCATAGCCGTCATATTTGAATGATACACACAAATTTTATACTTACTCAAGTAACGCTTTTCATCACTTGTTTCTATGTTTAAAATAGGTACATTAATTTATATCCCATAAATTATACAACGTCATTATAACACAATAAGATAAGGTACTTTTTTAAACAATGCCGCATGCTCCCCTTTCCAAAGGTTTATGTATGGAAAATAACGTTTTTAATTTTTTACGCTTCTTAACCAAAAATTCTAGAAAATTGAGGTATAACATTGAATAGAGCTCATGTGAATGAACTCACAGCAAAGATGTCCTGATAGCCGCCGGTGGTCCCGTTGGATCGATGACACTTAAAGGTGAAGTTGTCCTTGGGATTGGTCGGGTTAAGGTACTGGATAGCCACCCGACCTTCGATACTGCCTAGTGCGAACCCAACAGGACTTGTCTTCGGTTTGTCTAGGAACACAGTCAGACACCGACTCTAGAAAAAAGGTAGAGGTGCAGATACTAACAATGAGAGAATATGTTGTCCGGGAAGAAGACAAGAATCAATGACGTATATGGAATTCAATTTTCCGAAACGATAACGTATTGGTTGGCATCAGTGTATTCTGTATGTGTTCTTGTAATGGGTTTTAACCCTTTTTAATGTAATGTACTTCTTGCACAGATTAACTTTTGTACCATTATTTTAGAGTAGTTTTTTTATAGAAAAGTCCGTGTTATTATATATCACAAAAATATTTACAAATAATTAGGTGTTCGAGTTACCTAATTTTACTAATTGAAGCTATATTTATGGCCTCATTTCTAGAGTAGAGACACCAATTCACACAATAGTATCAACTAACGTATATTTGGAATATATATGATGCTGCTTGCCACTTAACTGTAGTAATTTGATTAAAAACACAAAATAACTTTGATTTACTCTATTTTGCAATATACATATAATATATTTATTGTACTGAAATAAAGCAACTAGAAACAATTAGTAAATAAAGTTGTGTCAATAACACGATCATTTTAAATTTATACATTTAATTACTCCTAGTAACATTTAGAATAAGCCAGCATCAGACACAACTTACGAAAAATTACGAAAAATTACTTAATAATAATACATAAAATAAAATAAGCCTGCCCATAGATTATTATATAAACAATTTTATATAAAACAAACAAATATATAAACAAAAATATTACAAGTATAACATTATGTATAAAATATATTTTAAAAAAACTATAAATTTTGTGAAAATTTACAAATAGTTTCAATATTAATTTTATACTGAGTCCATTAATTAGATCAGAAGTTGGCAAACAATTTCTACGCGCTCTAACATTGAACCGATCATACAATGAATACCCAACGAATCGAATTACAAATCCCGACATAAACAATTGTTTTGCTATTTTACATATGAATGGAGACTAGTTGGTAACCGCGCCGGTCTCTCATGTTTCCTCGAGAGTGTTAAACTTATCAATACAAATAGTTATAATTAAAAACTAATTATGACGATAAGATATGTATAGAAATTAGATATAGACCACGTGAAGATGGTAATGAGATAAAATATGAGCATTAGTGTGTACTGTGTAGAGGAGAAAGGTCAACCGCTATATGAACATTGAATATGCTGTAAAACAACTAATGCATTCATAAGTATAGAAATAATTGTGTTTTGAGGCATTTATACAGAAATTAATGTTTAAAATAATATAATATTATAAAATAAATATAAGTAAAACTAATATTGTAATAGACAGTGTACTCTACTCACAATAATATCGCCATAAAAACTAGTTCAACAAATATTACAAAATGCGTTATGCGTTACAAAATTATCCCAGAAAATAAATTTCAATTGTGCTCCATTACTTTAAATTAAATAATGGTTTTATTCTCTTTGGATCGATAACTGGAAACAAGTCTATAGCTTATATTTATGTACTGAAAAACAGTTAAACAAATAGTTAAAAGGCTACTAAATAAATTACCTCGAGTACATGAAAATATAGTTCAATATTATCTGATCATGTTATGACTAAGAGCAGTTTTTATGTAGATATACTTAATGTTAATATTATTTTTATCATTAATACACAGTTAATTATGTATCAAAAGTAAAAATTTAATATTCAATTACTGAAAAGAATATATTTAAACGTTTATATAGTTCAAACAAATATGGTTAAACTGTAAATAAAAAGTACCTAACATTGTAAAATACTTTATGATTTAATTGATTTTAAAATTTCATTATCATGGTTAACACTTTAAAAATTATTTTATTATTGAACTATTAATTTTTATAAATGAATAATTAGTAACAAAGAATGTACAACAAAAACAGCGCTATAATTTCGAAGAAAGTCAATCGCACCAATATATTATACCATGCCGTAAGTTATACGATTTATTGAAGTGTGAACATTTTTATATCTCCCTTGTTATAGAAACGTCGGAGCCACATTAATAACATTATTTTTTTCGAAGCCAATCGTCTCAAGATAGAAGAAAATATTAGTACACAAAATTATATGTAAGCAAACATAATATATTATATAAAGATATAATATGTATGTAGAAATAGCTAATAACTCTATTATATAGTTATTAGTAATGCTTTAATGAACACTATTGTTACCTGGTATAAAATACACATTTTTTTTTAAATAAAAGCTAAACGTTTGTAAACTGTTTGGTGAAGTAATTCACAAGTTAATGGGAATATTTTTTTATAACATCGTATCGTAGTGTAAAAGTACTGCAAACAACCAACCAAAACCTACTTTTTAATAACAAACGGGGGAAATGAATCTGGATTAAACTAACAGACAGTTAAAAATCCTCACCACAAGAATGTTTTAATAATGTATAAATAGGTTTGAAATGTAAAATTGAAAGCTATTTCCTAGCATGGTTACTTATCCACCGGGAAACTCCAAAAACATACGGACAGTCAGATGAATGGTTAAAGAATAAATAAGTTTTTAAAATAAATTAAATAAGTTTTTAAAATATATTCTACTAAATTGTCTAACAAAATGCTGTCTTCCATGGAAGCGTTACATGGTGAGCAAGAAAATATGATATTGAACCAATTATAAGACACAACAATTACCAGCAGGGTTTACCGATGTATTCTCTGATAAAATTCATTGCGTTTTTAAGGAGTGGAAATAAAAAAATAATAATCCAATTAAAAAGGAGTGTCTATAAACTAAAACGTCAAATTCATTAATTAATTTCCATAATATACTAGATATTTTGTCCAATATTGTCAATTATTTTAATATGTTGTAAATTATAATATGTGAAATTATTATTATCAATCTGACCATATAGAAGAACGTAATTTAGAGGCTATTTTTCAAAATAGGGAAATTTAAAGAGAAAATAAAAAGCAGAGAAAAAGAAGATTGTCAATTTCAAAGCTGCTTTTTTATCGAAAATTTTTAATTACATTGTAAAAATTATTATTGAAGTTAAAACAAATTAGGCATTATTACAGTTAAATAAAATTAATCAAAAACCATTTTTAAAATTTATCAATAATTTTTGAGTAATTGGAAATTTACGTTTAAAATAATTTTTATAGTGCATCTTAAATGTTTTTGTAAAATAATAATATATTTTGATATATTCCTCGAACTTCGAAACTTAATAATTATATAGTACTATTACTATATCATAATATGGTAACACAATAATATAAAAAAAACAGTTAAATCGAAACCAATGAATTTCTGGATCTTTGAAAATCAAATATTGAATCATAGGAGTTTTTAAGGAAATGAAGGGACGCGGGTACCCGTAAGTATAAAACATTCAATGTATACGCATTTTTCTGAGTACGTTTTCATTTCAAGGTATTCAAAATTCAAGGTTTCATTTTTTGAAAAGGAACACAAATTTTAAAGACTCCTATACAAGTTTATCTTAAATATTTTTCATATCACAAAACACAATGTATAATTTGTTTTAAACTGAATCACTGAAAATAATAATAATCATTTTAGGCAGTAGACTTAGGTATAAAATATAGAAAAAATTAATTGACAAAATCAAAAATAATAATCAATAAAAGCTGAAATATAATGATAACTTTAGATAGACTTTAGACTTTAGATTGACTTTTCAGATAGCAACTTAGTTAAATATCTTTATACTTTTTGTCGATCAGTGAAATATATATTTAATCACAAATCATGTTACGATCATTCATGACATTCAATGTGCTCAAAAAAATTCAAGGTCAAGTTTAGATATTCCATCCCTTGTAATCTCTGTGAAAATCGTACAGACCCCATACAAAATGTAATAGCGGTATCAACAATGAAGTAGAACAAACAGGACTGAAGAACCCACCTGGAACTTGAGTGGCGACTCCATCCGCCTGAACTCGGCGGGCTGTGGATCGAGGTTGTAGATGATGACCCCGCGGGCTGCAGTGCCGATCACCGCCAGCGGGTAGTGAACACTGGCGCAGTAGACACGCTCGGGTAGCTGCTGGGTCAACATCACCTGAGGCGTGCGGATGTCCCAGAATCTGGATTGTATGGGCGAGACAAGACAAGAGAGCTGCGGTGAGGCAGAGCGGCAGTCATAAAGTCTACTTTTTACACTCGGAGTCTGTGTAGAATGGTGTAATAATATATAATATAAGCAATATTTGTCATTTTAGAACTAACACCGATCGTTAAAAGGAATTGATGCTTAGTTAAAAAAAGAATAATGTTTTTGATATTCATGTATTTAAAAATTATGTTATATTTTATTATACGAATTTACATTTTTTAAGCAAAAAAATAGAAAAAGTAATACTAATATGATTAATTATAGTTTACCTTCTTTTTTTGATAATAATATCTGCTTTCTGTCAAATGAAATAAAGCCCAAGAACTCTTATTTCGCATACAAACAGAATGTAAGAAGGTATGACTCGAACAAAACTCCAATAATACTAATTATCTGACCTATAATTCTGAAGACACAAAACCTCTAAGAACTATCGAAGGTACATCACTGGAAAGAAAGGAAGACTTCAAATATCTTAGTTCATGGATTGACAACACAGAAAGGGAGACCATGATCTACAAAGGCTTAGCTTGGAAGGCACTCAACAATATAGGAGTTCGATATGTGAATACCTTACCACCTAAAAATTATAATATTCCGCGTAACTAAAGAATGTATACTACTATTCGGTTTCGAGAGCTGGATATTATCCCCAAAACATGAAAGATCCTTAAATGGTTCATACGCCTGAATGTTTAGGAGAATTATTCATATTAATTAGAAGTCCCGCACAAGTAACGCAGACTTGTTGGGCCACAATAATTATTAAACAGTATTACATTTTATATATTTTTAATTAAATTATAAAAATAATTAAAATTATTATTAAACAGACTAATTCACTAGCAACCAACCCATGGTCAGGGAATAAGGACAACCTCGTCAAGACTTCGAAGATGTATTGAAATACAACAGTGAAAATTCCACATGACCGAGTGAAATTACTGAGTGTGTGTTATGTGTTACCTTCAATTTCGTAAAATTATATTATCATAAAATACACGTATACCTATATATATATATATAATGTAGGTATATATAAAAAACATGACGTAAAAAATATATAATAACGAATAGTATTATGATAGAATAAGATAGAGAAAAGTGTAAAAATTTCAAATCTATATTACTATCTTAATTATAATAACAAATACGAGTCCAGTACTCTACCATCTGGACCGTTTACATCTGAAACTGTAAACGATGTTGGTATACCGACTCTCAGCAAATGAAATGTTAGCCTAAAACTTCTTGAAACATAAAAATTCTTTACATTTAAAAAAACAAAAATTTTGATCCGTTTTTTTCCAGAACACTGCAAGTAGCTTCTAACCCGGAACAGTCCAAGATAATACAATACTATTTGCCCATTACCCCCAGAACTGCACATACAATCTCGCCACTCACTTGAGTGTTCGATCCCAACTTCCGGTCATCACACAGGTGTAACCGGGGGCCTGAATATAGTTAATAGTCTTGATGGGGGCGTCGTGTTGCGCTATCTGGGTCATCCGATTGGTCGCCAGATCCAACATTTGGGCGGTCTTGTCCACACTACAGGTGAACACCTTACTGCCGTCCTGGAGGACAAGAGTCACTGTTTTATAGAGTAGAAGAACACTTGCAACATGCTGTATTGTATTAAAATGGAAGCTTCCATGATTTAAGCAGCATTATTAAATAAAGAAAAAAGAGTTATTTGTAGCATAAGCTGATGAAATTTATACAGCCCTACAGTTTTATTTTAAAATTATTATATAATTATGACATTTAAGAAGCTTATAAGTTAAATACTTATTTCCTTTTTCATTACATAACATTATCATGATTTAAAGTATTAGTGTATATAGAATAATTCCACTATTTCGAATTACTAATTGACAATACGTGTGGTTCGTTATGAGCATAGTAAATTAAAAGTGATAGATAGCAATTGCCTAAAAAAAGTTTTAAATATTACACATAGAAAGTAGCATCCAATCATCTAAAATTCTTCACATTTTAAAAAACGTTCTATTATACGTTTCAGGAAAAGTGCGCAACTAAAAGACAAGTTCATAGTATTACGTTACATTCACAAAATCAGAAACGCAGATACTCCCAATTATACAATTTTAATGACCAAAGTATAGCTACAGTTACTTGTATTATATTTATAAGTTCAATAAATCTCTTAATATAATTATCTGTCCTGACATCTTTCAAGGACAAGTACCCGCTAATTACGTTTTACTGCACGAAAAAGAGACCGAACAATTTCTCTTCTCCGGCTAGATATGGTTGTGGTGGGAGTGGTGGTAGATATCCGGTGGTCACAACAACTTAATGATAAAATCCAAGAACTGTTCCAGGTTGTCATGAGCATTATTTTTTAAGGATTGTAAAGTATCAATTTTGTATCTGCATAAAATAACTGATAACGGTTATGATTACTAAGGTATTTGATTTAAGTATAGTATTCACTATACAATTATACATAGATACTTTAGTAAGTTTTTGTGTGATGCTAAACAAATTCAAATACATGTGATGTTAAAAAAGGTATAGTGAAAGACACAGTGAAATGAAAGCCTATATTAAGTCACATGTAGGAAAAAGCTAGGTTTACATGCCATACATTACTGATAAATATAAGTAATTAAATAAATAAGTATAACAGTGTGTAAATTATTATAAGTCAATGTATCAAGTACAATATTACTATGACAATACGATACGTGACCACCATGCATACTAACAACTATTATTGCATATTATTCTCACTACAACTTTCAAGACAACAAGACGATTGACTCACTGGGCTCCAGCAGGCATCGAGGATGGGTCCCTGGTGGGTTTGCTGCAATTTGGGTACCGTCTGCCCGTTGGACATCACCTCCCAGAGTCGTACCTGATTGGGAAACATAGGTGCCTTTCAATGATATAAATGAATCAATAATTTTTTAAAAATAATTTGTTGACCAATTATATTTTCATGTAGTAATCTTATTAAATTTATACAGTTTACACTTTGAATGTTTAAATAACGGTCGCATAAAAATTTCCTTTTTCAATTTTTTTTTTTTTACTATTTATAGTGTTCACTGTTAAGTCATTTAAAACAAGTTGCAATAAATTGTTTCAAAGAAAAAATCAAATTTTCAGGCAATTTTTCTTATTTAACTGTAAAAGATACTACAAATACTGTACTTTGAATTTCTTGTCCTTATTGTTCACAGATCTGTTAACCTCCAACACTAACAGTGCGACAATGTGTTTGCAAGTGGAAAAAATACTACAGTCAGGGTTCATATGCATTTTGCAAAACTGAATTCCATACTTTTTTAGAACTTTTAACAACCATTTCCAGACTTGTGGATATATAACTTTCATGTACATTGTAAGTATAATTGCTTTAATTATAAATTGAACAAGTGTCTTACCTTCTCATCTAAACATCTAAAATTACACGTCATAAAATATTCAGTCTTTGATAACTTGCAAATAAAATTAAGAAAAAATTATGTAGATTAATTGCTAAAACGTCATGTATCCACATTTTTCAAAAAGTCCCATTTTCCAGACCTTTCATAAAAAACTTTTGTTTTTCCATACTTTTCCAGTCCCGAAAACACGTTAAAATTTCCAAACCTTTCCTAACTTCGTATGAACCCTGTACATTCAATAATAACTATATATATATATATCATTTAGTTTGATATTTTATTATAGTATATAATATATGTGACCTACCCCGGATTAATATTATACTATTAAGGGAGGGTCATTTCGGCGGTTAGTGCTATTTAACTTATAACCAACAATACGATATGCACAAAAAAACTGGATCGCCCTACCTTCAGTTCAGAAGGTAGTGCGATCGAGTTCAGGTCAGTACTTTTGGCATTAGTAAATCGATTGCGCTGTCAATTTGAGTATATCTTATTGTTGGTTATAAGCTAAATAGCAATTATAATATTATCTATACATACTCCGCCGAAGTAAGTAACCCTCCCTAGTTTGATATCATATATGGCCCATAGAACATTTTTATAAAACTAATATATATAATAATGTAAAAACATTACAGATTAGAATATAAATTAGCCAATTTAGCAGAGTAACAATATAAATTATGGTTTCTGAGAAAGGAAATTTTGGTTCTTAGTGTAATGTTACTGTATGCAAACAATTTGTGAAACCATCTATTTTAAATATACCTCAATGCTCTCAACTTTTCACCAATATTTAATTAAAAGGTTGCAAATTTTGTAAATATATACGTAGTTTAGCTTTTTAGAACTTCCTAAAACCTTCAAACAATAGCATTGTCCCAAAATTCGGGACAGTTGATAGGCCAGTTTCAGTACAATTAGTGCACCTGATTGTCCCAGCTGGCGGCCAGTAGGAAGGTTTGCGGCAGGGTGGCCGGTGAGAACCGAAGACAGGACACGGCGTCATCGGGGGAGGATTGGACTTCAATATCCTCCTTGTTGAGGTTGGGAGTGGCGGCCGGTGTGGACGCAGCGCCAGAGAAGATGGGGTTAGGGTTGGGGTTGAAGAAACTCATCGCTTGCTGCTTGTGGTGGTGTCAATTGATCTGAAAGAAGTGGCAGTTTGTGTAAATACATATAGAATATCAATAAAACGTATGGTAAAAAGCCATCATAGTCAAAAGGTTTATATTTTTAACATTAATTGAACTTTCACTCAACCTCATTCAAGTAAAATCACGATTCTAGAAATACTCGAAAGCTCAAAAAGAGTGTTATAAAACGTAATAAGTATTTTGATCATTACATTATTAAAATATTCTAAATAGCTAGCGAGCAATACCATACCATAGGTATTTTTTAAAACTAGTATTAGAAACTAAAATGTAAAAACTATAATATTAAGATATAATCTGCACTTAATCTGAACTATAATATTATACTATTTTTTAATTTATTATACAGTAATGGAACTGTACAGTGAACTAATAAAATTGCACTATAGTTGTATATCGAAAAAAGTAAGCCTTTTCATACACTAATAAGATATATTAGTCAATTTATTACTAGTTCAGTCACGTGTAAATAGACCATTGGATATATATTTGACTTTATTAGGCATATGATCTCTTTTTCATTTAGTTCTGAGACGACTTTGCAAAGTTCTTATAAATTTGGGCACCATTCGATAAATGTCTGTGGAGTGAGATTTACTGAAGAGCCGTAACAAGGACGAAATAGAACACAAGGACGAATACAAATAGAATGAACTACGCAATAATACAGAAAACTATTTATTTGCGTAGTAATCCCTGTCTCCTCCTAACCGGATACCATAAAAAAGTATATATATAATTATTCATTAAAGCTGTATATAATCATAGTAAGTAGAACAGAACATACTGCGAAAAAAAATGTTACGTGAAATATACCATATAGACATTTCGTAAAACCCGATATTTCCTTTGTATATTATTTTCATAATCTATGTATACTGTAGGTTGGCCATATCCAAATTAAGACAAGAACACTTTTGTTGGGCATAATGTATAATAATAACGTAGGACGTTTCGTAAATCAAAGCAGTTAACAAAGATTACAACGTCCTGATTCATTAATATATTACAGAAAATACACGTTTTATTATCCTTTATTACAATACGTTAAGCTTGATTATAAACAAAAACATCAAATGCTAGACGGATCTATTTAATTGAAATATATTGACCGAAAAATACAGAGAATACTTTGTGTAAACATAGTTAGCTAACTTTATTTCTATAATATAGTAAGTATAATATAATTGTAGCATAGTAATAATACGTTTTTTCAGTATCGAATTTCTGATTTCGAAGACAATACAATATAATTAACTGATTTAAAGCCACAATATGAGCCTACAAGACATGAGTCTACAACAAATAAAAATTTCAAAAGGTAAGATATTAAAATACCGTCAAAAAATTATTTATCCGAAAAATAATTTATAAAATATTAAAAAGAAGAAAATGATTTATTAACTAAATAAATCTATTCCTTGTGAGGAATATAATTTAAGAATAGAGTATATAACGATAACATGTCAATGATATGAGAGAAAATCACAATTATTTTGATTTCTAGAAAATGCATAATATTATATTACCTCGCTCCGGAACAATTAATAATTATTTTACTCTTTGAAGACTGTTATTTCAAAAATATATATATTATGATGACGTGTGCCACGTATACATAATTAATGTATAATTTAATTAAATATTATCGTTTTGCAGCCTAATATCTAATAATATAATAACTATTGAGAATTAATTAATTAAAAATATCATTACATATTTTAAAAACATATCAGCATAATACATATTGCGTTCATGTTTATTGCCCATTAATTAACTGAACTAGAATTTTCTCAGAAGTGAAAATATTTATTTAAACAGTCAATTCGATCAACCATAAATAGGAAACAAATTGAACCTGACAAATATTCCTCTAATGACAAACAGATGTCGATAGCATATATTTGTCTGGATACATTTAAATGTCAGCAGCCGTTTTCACAACTTGACATGTAAAAATAACTTTCAAGTAGAAGCTTTTGCAGAAGTGAAAACGACGGAATAAGTTAACACTAATAAAAGATTATTTTAACCAACCAGCACCAAGAGAGAGGGTGTAACCACCCCCTCAGTTTTTGATAATAATACTAAGTCTTTAAGGTATAATTTTTAGTGTTTTTAAATTATTTTTAAATAAAATTTGGATTCAATAAAATTTGTCAACATATTGATTTAAAAAATAATATATATTATTAATGTCTGATGACGGCTTCAAACTTTACACATTCCATTTTATGGGAATAGATCAGCACTCTTAGTTTACACCATATCGATGTGTCCAACAAAATAAAGGTAGATTGAACAAACTGATCCTGCCCTACTACTAATAATATAGTATAATGTAGTATAACTAGTATAATGACAATACATAAAAGGACACTTTTAAGAGAAAAATTTACAAATAATTTTATTTATGGAGAAAGGCTTATTGAAATAATTATAATATAGATCTCACAAATATGAAATAAAATGTTTTATATAACTTTGTTATAGTTATACAATATTCTTATAGAAATAGTATTTAAGAATTCTGTTGACCCTTCGTCCGCGGAGGGAGGTTATACTAAGTTTTTTCTCAAATAAAATGTAATGTATTACCCTGCATTTTTTACTCAGTGGCTAAATACTTTTATCTAAGTAAAAAATAATAAAATTTCGAATATTTTAAAGTACCAGAAAAAAATTGTGTTATTGAATTGTTTTATACCCCCCGTTTTTTTTACTTACCGATGATATTAGGAGCTAAAACTTGCAACAGAAATTTAAAAAATAAGTTTATAGTAAAATATATAAATTTAACTTAAATAGCATTTATACTACTTATAGGATGTTTATACAAATAGTATTATAATATAAATATGTTAAAAAATCATAGATCTCGTGATCTGGAATCAAATGCAAAAAGAATCAAGTCAATTGGTTGCATTGATAAAAAGTTATAGCACATATGGGTCAATATAGCATATATTATGTTTTTCCCCATATTTTTCTTAAACTGGAGCTTATGTATGACGTAATCAAGTCACAAATATGATTAATTGTTTTGAAAAGATAAACAGCTCAATAAGTTGTTAGAAGGTAACTGTATTCCAAATTTCAGCTCAATAGGATGACATGGGAGTATTAACCCCCCTCTACGGAGAAACCCCTATAAAGTATATCCACAGTTGAAGGGTTAAATATTATCATGTAAAAATCGATTATATAAATGTACCTAGTGAAATATAGTATTAATTATGTGTAAAGTTACTTTCCCCTCATATTATTCAGCTAATTTTTTTATAAATTTAAAATATGTTTCCGGATTCCATAAATCATACAATTTTCGTTTAAAATAAAAACAGTACATGTAGCCCACAAATGTTTTAATTCACGAAATACAATAATTTATTAGATACGCCGACATCTACTATTTTAATACTGTTATATTTATTTTACTCCAATTAAAATACATCTAGCTTCAGAAGTTCAGATAAAATAATATTTTATATATAGAAAATTATAAATACGAAAAATAGTTAGTTATGAAACTCGTAAATCAATCCAAATTGTAGGAAATTCTGGGGAAATATTTCAAATTCAATTGGTACAATATTATTGCTAAGACATTTGTATAAAAACTAGTTAAGTATAAAAAAAGACAAAATAAATGATAAACAGGGTATCCAAATAAAATCAAAAACATTTCCCCAAAAATCAAGTACAAATTAAAAAATGTCAAAGTTCATAATTAAAAATTTAAGTACGTGTGGATGCTCTGGATAAATTTCGAATGAAAAAGGTTGGCTAAAACATAAAATATTAAAATTAAACAAAATATAAGTCTAAAGTATAACGTTAACAAGAACAGGAAAAGATACAAGAAAAATCAGAAATTAAAACCGATAAAAACCATATATTTACCATAAAACGATACACGCTATACACAATTTTCACATGCATCTAGTTAATATCATGCAACAGAATTTGAATAAGGCAGGAATGGCTGGATGTAATTCTTTACAATTAACTAAACAACGCCATTGAACTGAATCATATTACGAATGTATAATGAATTTACGTATGATTTGTAAACCACGAATACCATTAATGATATATGCTGATTTATAGGTATGTTTGTGAAGAAATTCTTCTTATGATTGCGATGCGTTCTAACTTACGGTCACTGGTTGTCTGTGAAATAATCAATAGTATAGTTCAATAAATAAATTATTCCGCAATGTTAAAAATCTTTTATGTATTTACCCACAGGACAGACAATGTGAAATTGAAATAAATATTAAAAGGCATATAATAATGAGAACAATAAGAAACTTATAATATTATAAACAATTTTAGGCACCATGCTCAGTTAAGAAGTGCAGCAGCTTTACCGTTGAATAGCCCGTATATAACTAATCGTATATGGACACCTCTTTAACTTAATCCTATAATAATATCATAATGATACAGTTAAAAAAAGATAAGAATGTAATAATAATATAACAATCGAATCAATGTGATTTAAAGCATTTTGCATGGTAACATAGTGTACTATGTGTGTGGGTGTGTGCTTGCAAAAGTAGTCGATGTCAATTCAAAATCTGTATGAAAATAAAACATCTGGGCGTGTTAAAATAAGATTTAATGGAAATACAGTCAGACTATAGGACTGTATATAGTAAAAACACATTCTAAAATGCAGGAAGATAATAACATGTATAGCATATAATTTCAGGGAAGGCAAAACAATAGACCAACTGAAATAGTATGCAAATAATATTTGAAGTAGTTTTATTAGTTAGTATATGGAGCAATGGAAGATGACTATGGCAAAATATAAAGATTTATTTGCATAATAATTCTCTTGAATAATATCAAAAAGTATACTGGCAAAATGTGGCTAATTATAAATCCAGTAATGGTAAAAAGATTTTCGCAATTTTAACAGGATATTTATATTTTATGCTAGAATATAATTATTAGTAAAACTATACATTTTTAACATTGGCAATAGACAATACCAGAACATATAATGTTCATTACACATTACTAAAAATGGACCCTATATTTTTCTTAAAAGTAAAAAAATAACTGAATATACTTGATAACATGTGGTAGGTACAGTACAAAATGACTAAAGTATGCTAGCCAACCAGGCTAACCATTAAGCACAAGTGAGCGGATTAAAGTGTCTTATTTTATTAAAATCAAAAGCAAAAAATAATACAAATGTTCAGCTGCAGTATATGAAAGAGATGATCCATTTACGACGAGGTAAAGAATTCTATAGTTTAATATCAAGCAGTCAGCAAGAAAGAACATCTATTGGAAAGAAGAGGTAGGTAATTACAGCGTTTGTTAATGTTGTCAATTTGTGTACAACAGATCATAGACAATTCACTATAATAAAGACAGAAAGGTCATCTGAGTTTATCATATTATATACACCTGTGTCTTAAATGGTAAGCAAAATCGATAATACAGTATTTTTATGAATATAACGATTTTATCATATAGTGACGGATAAATATGTTTCACTTAATACCATACGGTAACTTATAAATTGCAATCTGGTATCTCGAAAGAATGGTTTATTTGTGTATGTATGTAATATGTTTTATTATATAAATATAAACTAAATTGTATAATAAATATTATACTGGTTTACTAACACACCATTAGGTATATTAACATAACTTATTATTATACGTCTAAGTATTCTCTGGGATTCCATATTTATCAACAGCTGTTGATTATAAGCGTAAAATATTCCACTTCAATTAATTATAGAATAGTAACAATTTTGTAATGATTACTAACATAAACAAAACTATAACGTACAGAATCAAACGTTAAAAATATAAATTTGTAGAAAATATTAAATAATTCCCTATAGAATATTATTTTATCGATAAATAAAATTTAATTGCAAAAATATTGATTTTTAATGAATAATAAATTTCTACACTCCATAAAAGAGATAAACATTCGAATGAACTATTCTTCGCTTCGATCAGACTGACTTGAAGATTCTGAGGGTTTACCTCCTCTAAAATGTGAATCATATACTAACATATTTCGGTTAATAATATTATTTTTGTTTCTATTGGACTTTGCTATAATTTGAATCAACACTATACATTATATCT
Source organism: Coelogynopora nodosa (assembly GCA_034780555.1). Lineage (NCBI taxonomy): Eukaryota > Metazoa > Platyhelminthes > Proseriata > Coelogynoporidae > Coelogynopora > Coelogynopora nodosa. The sequence goes on along the minus strand of JAUZND010091973.1, from coordinate 15,182 downwards.
ACTTGATAAAACACAGATGACCTATCCAGCCTCACTACTATAGTGCGTCCACTCGCTAACATCCACGACACAGCTAGACTCATACGGAGTCCACCTCAAAATGCTTGTAGATCGAGGTGACATAGCCCATGACGGCATTCCAGTCGGGTCGCTCCACCGACACCATCTCCGCTATATTGAGTGTGGTGCAGATACCCACGGACTCCGCCGCGTCGAAGGCCACCTTGAAGTTCCTCCGTTTGTCTAGAGTGGGGCTACCAGCAGCCTCCAGCTGAGTGTAGGGGATACACTGGGGCAGGTAGGTGTGCAGGAGAGCGCATATAGCCAGCCCATCATTCCAGCTACTGCTGAAGTTGGTGATATCGATCCCCTATGAGGTGGACAGAGGACATGTATGCACAGTAAACTTGTGAAACTTTTTGAACATAAAACACGACTTTAGTGAGTTTGTGACATTTACACTCTTGTCAATTAAAAAATATTAGGTTTTATTTTTAAAAAGTACAACTAGATTATAAATTGAAATGAATATTAAATTATGGAATTTTATTGATATGGTACGATAATTTAATGCATTAAACTATAAATCTTTAAAATATTACATCCTACTACAAAGAATATACGACGGAGAAAAATCCATTGTTGCACTGCACCTGGTAGCCGCCCGTCTTGGTCTGACACCATTTGAGCAGTGCATTCCTCTTCGATCCACCCGTCTGCTTCACCAGATCCGCCAGCGGGTCCTTCATTACCAGCGAAGGCGGAGGCTGTACCGGTAAACTGCTGGGCACCACAACAACTGCCGCTACACCACAACCACTCCGCCGTCCCGAGGTCGCTAACAGACTGGTCACCCCGGGCGACAGACTGTTGCTAGCCGCGTCTTTGACATCGTCGGAGAGAGGGGCGGTGCAGCAGGTGATTGTACTGCGCAGAGGGGAGCAGGAGGGGGACTCGGTGGGGGGTGAATTTAAGGTGGTGACGCTGGTACTGATTGCGGGGGGACTGGAGACGGTGGAGGAAATGGCCGTGGTGGAGGAGGCAGTGGTCAAAGAGCGTTTGAGGAAAGGACGGAAGTTGTGGTCCATGCAAATACTGCTGCGTCTGTTGGGAGGAGAGGAGCGGACAATGAATAGGTCGTGTGGAAAATACTAATAAGAAAATAGGCCGAACATTATACACATTAACTGTTTAAGTTACTTAATATATTTAAAATACATAGCATTTTTTGCTTGAATTAATAATATTTACAATTGTCACTAGAAAAACTTATCACTTTTATATTAATTAAAATAAATAATGACTGATATATTCTATTTTATTAATAAATACAGTAAAACGCCAACTGATTAGGAAATGTTTAGTGTTTAACTGCATGAAATGATTATTATTCATTAAGTAAATTTTTACATTACGTATTTACATTATTTACAATTCATTAAATTCGGTGAATGCAATCATCAACACACAACACTACTATAAATTTAGTGCGCCACTTACAAACACCATATTCAATATATAAAGTCTATAATATACAGAAAAAATAAGTGAACGCAGTCGTCACGAGTGACCATTAAATTCTAACCCGCGTTTATAATGACGTAATAAAACATCCTTTTACATTTCAATACAAAAAATGTATAACAGACAGGTATAAAATATATTGTACATTTTTATCGTTATGTATTAAGTTTATTCTAAAATGTACAAGAAAACCACACAGTTTTTTTTTTTTAGTTGTTTAGAATCAGTAGGAGTTCATCATAAGTAAAGAACGCAAGGGATTCAGTGATAAAAGTTAAACATGTGTTATGTAGATGTTCTGTTATGCAAGAAGAGACAAGAGTGCGTTAAATGAAAGTTTTAGGTGAAAATGAAATATTATATATTATAATGGTTTCGTAAAAAAATACAACATGGACTTTATACTGAACAAATTATCAATAAAAACTAATAAAACTGTAACTTAATGTAACCATTAGTAATGATGAATGTTGAACTCTAGTAAAATAAAAGTGTATGGTGAAATTACTGAACAAAAATAGTAAAATAAGCTATATGTTAATCAATATTGCTTATAAGAATCTGAAAAATACATTTAATGTTGGACATAGGACAAATACATTTTTATCACTGCTATATCATGCAATATAATATTTACTGTTTCTTGTAATATTTACAATGTGCAATAAATAAACGAAATTATAAATAAAAGTAGTAATAATCTGTATTATAATATTATAATAAACTAAATAAATACACCGATTAATTTGTATCACATTTTGGAAATTTATCCCAGAAAACATGTACATAATTTGCTCATTAAAATATATGACAATATTATATTAGTACACCTGCATATCTTACTTTATTAATGGTACTTTTTATGATAAAATGAAACTTAGGGTGTAGTTTCACTTTTACTTATTGAAACATGTATGGTAATCATAAAAGCAGAACTATTAAAAATTTTAATTGACCGATGAATATATAACACAACTAAAAGCGACACAGGATAATATTGAAGTTTATACAAATTACTGCCCAACTGAACATAGAATATCACAGGAAGAAATGTGGCTCTTCCAATCTTAGCCTAAGTTATTCTTATATAAAAAATATTAATAAACTAGTGTATGTGTGTGCTAAAGAAAACATGTATACAAGCAACTAAGAGTAAAAGAATAAATAAAACTGCCAAAAATCTTATTATGATAACTATAAAAGAACTGTTTTAGTTTACTGAAGTAGAAATTACTTGAATAAATTTTACATCGCAATAAATTATAATAGATTAAATGAACGATAATAAGACATTCCTCATATAATAAAAAATCAATGAAGAAATAGAGAATATAACACTACAATAACAATTTTTTACGCAACTATAATTTGGTAAGTAATGCAACTGTTTGACATATTAATCACATTATTAAAATTCATAAAAATGATTTTACCATAAACAAATATTTAACATATGGTAGTTCAGTACTATATAACTTTATTTGAATGTATCTGAAGGAAGTAAATATTTTCTACAGTCACTAATAAAGAGATTAGAGCAACTTTTTACTGGATCGATTCTGCCATCTTCGTAACGACAGTAATATTCAGATAAAAATGTATTATAATAAAATGTAAAATTTAATTAAACGATTTCTCCACAGCAACAATGTTCGAGATAATGTTAATGGATATGGTAATGAGACAGGTATAGTCGAGGTTTTCAACAATTAATTAATAAGGGAAGAGTTGGCCAAGAAATCATATAAATAAAAACATTGATGAGTAATCAGTTAAGAAGGAAAGAAATCACAAAGTGTCAACCACATTTAAAAATAAATATAGTAATATTATTGGAATAATAAAGTAACTGTACCATCGTAATTGTCTGATTAGCTTAAAAGAAGATAAAGTTAATGAAATACTAACCATTCATAATATTTTGTTCATAATCTGTTTAATAGGCTGTTTAATAATAAATTTTATTACCATTAAAAATAAATAAGATAATGGTTTTAGCATTTATTAATAATGATTTATTTAGACATCTTGATAAATATACATAATATTATACATACAAATGTATAATACACTATGAATTTTAAAGCTATATTTATATATTCGATAGATATGCCAATTACGAAAAACTTCAGTTTTCATATAACAAATCTATTTGAATAACTATAACCTAATTTTTTTAAACTATTTTAAAACACTACTAAAAAACTAAGCTCTACTCCAGAACCGATATGTAAACTCGTTAATTAATAAGGTGGCGATTCTCTTATTCTTTATATTTACAAAGCAAAAAAACACAAATGTGCAGATTAAAGGAATTTAAACCAAAGGCCAGAGTGGTTGACAGAAGGATGGGTACAGCATCGAAAACAAACTGACACCTAGGGTTACAAAGGGGGGAGGGATAGATACCCTGTAAGAGAAACGGTTGGCAACTCCTCATCAGAATCAGACTCGATCCGGCTGAAATGAGCAAGTTGGAGAGCAGTCTGGTAGGGCACACGACACTTGATTTTAGACGTCAATGATAACAATATTATGATAGTCAATTACATAACATCGATCAGGTAAAAATCGATTGTAAATTGTTATATTCCAAAAATATATCAGTGTGTATAGGACGGAGTGAGCACTACGTTACTAACATTAACTAATAAAATCAAACAGTACTATTTTTGCTATTATTATTTGAAATTATATAATTTATAAAATCTTAAATGTCTATGTATTTATTTACCCTTAAAACAAATATTAAATAATTCTATATAGTAATCAACCATAGGTGTAAATATCTAATATAGAAACTCCCATTAGTTGCTTGTTCAAAACAGAATATATATATATACAAAAAAGGCAACACATTTTGAAAATGTTAACAACGTTTAAGCTGAGTATCGTGCTATACAAAATACTGGAATACAATTTGACATCAATGTTTAATAAACCTACAGTTTACTGTCTGATATATAGACGGATAATAGAATTAGAAGAATGACTTTTACTTGAGAGATTATTTCCGTAAAACAAATAAAAATAGACCAATTTCAAATAGCATGGGGTTCTATTATTAAGTCGCCTAAATTTATCGAAAAAGCTGAATAACATCGAAATCACCCGTCAAAAAACTACCATTAACATCCAGCATTCGTAAAAATAAACTAAATTTACCTGCTCTCTTCTTTGCCAATCTTGCCAGTCTCCCCCGCTGCCTTGGCAACAGGTGTCCTGCTACCAACACCACCGGTCTTTGTCATGCCAATCACAGCCGACGGCGGAGGGGGGGTCTTCTCATCCCTCACAGGGAGATCCCTCCCAGGGCTGCTGGGGACCGGTCGAACAGCTGTGGCGGGGGTTCTGGGTGTCACGGGGGACTGGAAGGTGTCGGCTAGGGCTGTCGGCTTCACTGCGCTCGGCTGTGGCGAGAGCTCGTTAGAGGTGTCAGTTGGCGGACTGTTGGCCTTTTTCACCTGGACTCGGGAAAAAAAGTGTGTGGAGGAATGGGTCTGCGCCTTATTCAGACAGAATAATACAATATACACCAAGAGATGCAATAAAACAAATCAAAAGCCCAATGAAACGTAGTATAATACTAAATTCGTAGAATAAAATTTAGAAATGTGCTTATATTGTAAAGTCAAAAAGAATAAAATTACTTTAAGAAACAATATTATTAATATACTTACGCAAAATAATGTATAGTACAAACAGTTTTTTGTGTTTTTGAAGCTTCTTGAATTATCACTAGCTATAAAACTAAAAGATCGAATTATATCGAATACATGGTATAAATGTCAGAACTGTATAACAACAACAACAAATAAAGTTACAAACATAATGACATTCTAAACCTATAATTTATTCGCGAAATATTTTTATAATTAACTGGTGTCAATGAATCTTCCTGCATTTTTAGTTAAATAAAAATACTTAATAATAAAAAGTAACAAAGTGTTTAAAAATCAGATTTTCACTTCAACGAAGACTGTGTTTAAGTAGTATTTGTAAAGAGTGGAAAATTAATTCACAGTTATCTAACATACCTTGAAAAGAAAGATTGTTGTGATAGTTATCATTAAATAATCAAAATAACCATGATTTGTTTTATTGTCTTAACTTTGTCATGTAAATTTACCAATCAATATAAGAATATTTACTAATTCTACAACCAAGAAGCGAAAGTGTTTCCGCGTCAAAATAATCGGGTTACTTAGTACTTAGCAACATATTGTTTATCCCTTACTACTTGAAAAAATTATGAACTCTTATGGAGAAACAATTAAAAAAATGTTTTAATAAATTAAAATATATATACTATATGATACAAAATATGTAGATATGTTGATGTATTCCATACTCACAATACAATTATACGACTGGTCACGGTGTTTCATTTAGTACAAAGAGTACAAAAGCACAACATTCTAAGTTACAAACAACATAATATATGAAAGAATTATGTTTATCGAAATGAATAATAAAAATCATTTTACAAAATAAAAACATAACATTTCATTCTACAAAAACATTATGTCATTATCAAACACATATCACGTGACAATGTGCCAACTACACTAGACAAGATGCATAACATAACAACACCTACTCCAGCGCTACGACTCTAACATACCTGATGTTCAATGTTCTGGATAATTGCCTTGACGGTGGCGGGAGCAATCACATCGCCAGTGAGACGTCCACTAGTTCGCATGTTTACCAGTTCACGATCCACCGAGTGAATCATCCGACCACGGAGCTCTGTCGTGGGTGACGAGTTGCCGATACTGCGCGACACCTTCTGCAGTTGGCCGGTGAGGCAGGTGACCTCCTCTGAAAGTTTTTCCACCTAGAGAATGCAAGTGAAAAATAAAAATCTGTCTGAATTTATTAATCATAATAACAATTAATTGTAAGTATCCCCTATCAATGCGATAATATTATATATACAAAGCAGAGAAATAAAGGTTTAACAATTTTATCCAACATTGTCGTTTAACTACTAAGAATTTAATGAGTTTAAAAGTAATTTTACAACATAGCTCAGAATTATTTGGCTAATATCACTCTATTAATTAACTAAATGTTTAAATTAAGAACAGAAGTCGACTTTCACTCTTCCTGTAATGAAAGAAGAGGGGGTAACAGTGTTCGGAGTGAGTCACTAATGAAATGAACACATGTAAAATATTTTCGCGCATTAATTGTTACCTTGATTCCTATTGGTATAACCGTTAAATGTGTTAGCTTTTATAAAATGGTTACAACATTGCACAACGAGTGCTTAAATCCTAATATTTTTGAGTTATATTTGAATTATAATATATGAAAAAACTTCAGTAATTCTTACAATAAAATATTGGTAATCGCGTTTTTTCACTAAATAAATATATGCACTATTAAAAATAACTCCGTAAATATGAATATATGGAAATACTATAATAATAAATATTTAAATATAATAAGAAATATTTAAATAAATATAAATATCCAATTACACATGCAAAATATTCGCGTTTTCCCGTAATTCTATGTATTTCTGAGTTTTGTGTATTACTCCGAACGCAGGGGTTGCAAACGCTATTGACTTTCTGTCTAATGACGTTTAATCAAACATGACTATACAAATAGTTAGATACGCAAATTTAGACCAAATTTATTTAAAGTTTTAAAAATATTCCATACATATATGAAATTTTATGCAAGTTGTCTCTAATATAGATTAACCATCCTTTATATACATTTATTTTGATTACATTAGTTAATTAATAAAATATTAAATTGAAAAAACATCCCAAATTAAATTCTAATTTTATCTAGATTCAATATCTATAAACTGTCATACATATATATTACAGAGTTTTAAATACCTACATCATAATACCATGTAAAATAAGTATAACTGACCTTTTCATTCAAGAGTTGAATTTCAGTAACCTTGAATTTCAATTGCTCAATGACTTCCATTTTAAATTCATCCGCTACACAAACCGTCGTAAGTAAATCTTTCTGATAATCCTCCCACTCGACTGAATCCTTCTCGTGCTTTTCCTTAGCTGCATGCAACATAGCTTGTAGTTTTTTCTTCTCTATCGTCAGGTCTTCTAACTGCGCCTGAAGTTCTCTAAGCATAACAGACTCCTGCTCACGCTGTTCAAGTCGTTTACGCAGCTCGAAGTTACTCTTACTTAGAATATCTCGTTCACTCTGTAGCTCTTCGACAGCATATGCATGTTTGTCATGACTCAACTTCAACTGCGACTCCATAGCTACTGCTCGATCTCTTTCAACCCTGCTTTGACTGAACTCCTCGGTGATAGAGGAAACTCGTGCTGCCAATTCTTTATTTTCTTCACGAAGACGCTGCACTACTTGATGTAAGTCGGAGTCTTCTGTTAGTTTGGAGGTTTCGAACTGCCTCAGGCGTTCCCGTTCTTCTTCTAGTTGGGAACGACAACGCTGTAATTCGTGTTGGTGTTCACCGGAAGTTTTCTTTAATTCATCGAAAATAATATTCCCTCCTTCATTTTTAATAAAAAGACGATTATAATCGGCTTCAAGATTATCGTATTTTGTTTTCCACTCTGAACAACGTTGTCGGTCAATTCTGCAGTCGTCTCTGAGATTTTCAACAGTCATATTGAGTTCCTGAACTTGAAGACACAATACGGCTTTTTCAGAATCAATTGACTTTATGAGATCACTTAGTTTTTCTTCCTGTTCAGATCGGTTATTCGATTTGTCAGATAATAGCAAGAACTTTAAAAGATCATTTTGCATGCGACAATGCTGCAAATTTTCCGTTTGCTCACAGAGTGACTCTAATAACAAATTTCTTTCGTGACCCAAAGCAGTCTTTTCTTCATTTAAATCGTCAATATTTCGTTGAGAGTCTGTCAGTTCAAGTAAAGTCGCTTCTAATTCTTCTACGGTTGTAAAATTCACCTCTTCCATTTCGAGAATACGATCTTGAAGATTAGCCACTGAAATTCCACTTAGAGCGTCACTTCTATTACTTTTTACACTTTGATGATCCCAGTTAGCACTGCTAATATTATCTGATAGAGAGGAAGGGTGTTCTGGCGTGCTGGATGATGAGTGGTTTTCATGATACGAGGAAGAATCACCAACAGTATCACCGATGGTAGCTTTTTTACGCTTTGTAACTCGAGAAGTCAATTTGTACGTATCGGTAACATTTTCAGGTTCGCAACCAAGATCAGATAATTGTTGCCTTAAAAGAATATTTTCCTCTCGCATCTCTCTACAATTATTTTCGGATTTGTACAAGTTTTGCTTTAAATGTTTTATTTCAAATGTCATTCGTTCAATTTCAATTTTTCGCGTTTCTGTTACTTGAATGAGTTCCGATATACGACCTTCATATTCTTTCTTTTCTTTCTCAATTTGTGATAGTAATTCGCTATTGACTGCGATCCTTTGGCGTTCCGAGTTCGTTTTGCCAGTAGCCACATTATGGGTACTACTATGTCGACTTTCTTTAGATAGTACTTCCTGTGTTTTATTTTTTACAATGCTATGATAACTAGCTGCTTTTTTCATACCAACACTAGAAGCAGTTCCTTTAGACCGCTTAGGTACTCCAGTAGGTTTTGCAAAGATTCCGTCATCACTAGATTTCGAACTATTAGAAGGAGATGCACTGGGTGTACGTGTTTTCTTAGCAGTAGGAGGATTGCCTTTCACAAGAGGAAGTGGTGATGATGCTGTCCGTGACATATGACGACTCATTTGAGTAGGTGTTGCTAAGACATTCTCTTCACGTTTCTTAGGTGTATGACAACGTGTTGTAGGGATCCGAGGAACAGGTGAAGGTGACTTTTTAACCGGATGAACAGCTTTTCTGGTGAGTGGAGATGTAGCGCTCGACATTATGTCACCTGAAAATTATAAAAATATATATTTCAGATATGATCCTTTTTAAATTCGAAACTTATAATGAAGTTTATATCAATTTAAATTGAAATATAATATAGTAACTTACAAGTTGTAAATTTTAATATGTAAAATTCACGTGGACAATAGTACAAACAGTATATCAAATCTTGCAACTCAAAAATACAAATATATTACTAATGAATAAAAATTAATTATTGTGGAAAAAGTTGTTTCAATTATTCATATTTAATATTATTAAAAGATAAAGTGACATATTCGTGAAACGTATAATATTGTATATATGTGCTAAGAATGTTTAAAATATCATAACTAATTAATATAACATTGATAAAAAAAATTATATTAATAATGCATAGAAGTACAAACAATAATTTAATCAGTTACATAAAAGCAGTGAATTACTATAATAACATGTATAGTTGTAGCATGTAAGCCTAAATGTCAAAAGTGAAACAATAGAAATAATGTATGAAATATGTATGAATCCCTATAATACATTACGTTTTAAGTAAAGTCTGATAAAAGAATGAATGTGTTGCACCCTGTTTAGTGTGAAATTCCATATTGGTGTGGGTAATCCTTACTTTAATGTCAGACGGCAACAGGAGGAGGGGAAGACCGAGATACCGCTGGCTGGATGAAATCAAAGAATCCTCAGGCATGCACCTTCGCAGCTTAATCGAAACTGCCACACAACGTTCTGATTGGAGACAATTGTGCTGGAGAGTCCCAAAAGAGTCGGCCTCGACTCTGCGGCAACAGGTGAATCCTTACTTTAAACGTAAGTTTAACCTTCCTCAATTTGTATAATGAAATAACAAACTAAGTAATGTTCAGTGTTTTTTGTAAAGGAATTGGGCTCCTATTTGTAAATTTCTTATAGCTGTAATGGCTGCCAAGAGGTCAGCCACACGGTCAAACAAATACCAAGATCCTTAAAACATCATAGATGAAACCAAGTTTCACAATCTGTCAATATCAATAAATGTTCAAATTAGACTCCAACAACGATGATACAGACAGAATAATGTATTAAGGAAAATAAAATAATAATAAGTTAGCACTAAGCACAGAACCTGTACAAACAGCAGAGAGACAGAGCACTACTGGTTTTGAGCTATTCAGCACTCATCAGGTACCCTAGTCTCCCTACTGATGACTGGATTGGAAGTAGTACTTATTAAAACCCCAAACAAATCGTCAAAAAAAAGAAATTTGAATAGTATAACATCAGAGGTAATAATTCGTGGACATCCAACAGCAAAAACCGCATGATGTGAATAATAAATAAGCACTAAGCGCAGAGCATGTAGTAATTCGGGGATTTCTATGGATTTCTGTACTATGCCTATGAGGAAAGAGGAGAACTCATATGGTATCAATATATGTATGCTAGAAATATATTCAGAACTTCTCATCAAATGCAAACATAAACACCATTCAAATAATTGTTCAAGTTGTACTAAATATTTGTTGTTAATTGTTTAGTGCAAACTCACATTTAAATTAACTTGTCAAATAAATTGATATATAATATTTATATAGTAGAATTAGAATGGCTACTCTTTTTAAAATAATATTATTTTATAAAATTTGCATTTAAAACAGTATTAAAAATAATAAAAATATTTTTGAACAAATTAATTTGATTACCAATTTATATATATATATAATTATATAGGTGGAGAATAAAATTACTCACTTGACTAAAATATGGATCCTTAAATACATAAATACTATAAAATTAGAACTACAATAGCATTACATTTGTACACTGATAAGTGTAATTAAAACTTTACATTTATTTTAAAAATTTATCTCTAGAATATTTATTAGATATGCACAAACTGAAAAACAATAAATATATCAGAAATTATAGACAATTATAATGAGGTAGAATTTTCGAATAATATAATTACAATGCTTCAACCAATACATTCAATTAGCCATTAGAGATAATAAATGCATGCAGACACAGTAATTTCTTTGAAATTTAACAAATTGTTTGACAGAGATACATTTTTGTTCATTATTTTTGCAAAAAGCTCTAATAAAATTCAATAATTGTATTAATGTACATGGTAAACATTAAACAACGATGGCCAATTCAAAGGAAACTACTCACAAACTAATTGAACAGGTATAGTATACCAATATATTTATAGTAGTTGGTGTAGTTCAGAAAACAATCACCATAAATGTTGTTAAAATATATTGAAATTGATCAAATCACTGATAAATGTAGAGACAAAGCATTAGGTACTACACTTTAAATTCTTTTAATTAAAACCGCCACAATCTGCAAACCTCCATGATATCATAACAGCCAATCATGACCCTAACATTTGTTGTTAATGCTACTATCAAACTAAAGCAATGCAAGGCTTCTGGGATAGATAATATTATGGAGATGGTCGGAAATGGTTAGTTGAATGATGAGCAACTTATTGGAATCTATGTGCATATTGCAGGGTTTGCCATACATTGCCACAAACTCTATTAATCATGACTAATGTTTTACCTCCAGAAAACACTAAAACTCATCAATTATAATTAAAAACTTTTATCAGAAATATGTAGAACTGAAAATAAGTATTATACCTTAAGTTAACTTTATACAGTATTTTTTACATTCACTCTGATTCTGAATATCCAAAGGAAGGTATGGTAAACTGGAGCATGCAATAAGTGTGCATATATATTTTTTAAGAATTATGAAATAATTTTCAAGGTCAGATCCACAAAATTTCCTAATAATAACAAATATGTTCTGTAAGCATTTTACATACATGATTTAAATAATATTTTTAATAAAATAAAAATTTATAATGTCCTAAATAATAATAATTATTATACTTTAATTGTATTACTTGACTCTAAGAGTGTGTATATTATCACACTTGTGCAATAGTACATTTCTCTATGACAATAGTGCATGTTATTAAAAAAATTCTTACATTTATAGGAAATATATCTAAATGTCTTAGTAACAGCATGCATAGTCTGAAGGATGTAAAGGTATAAACAATGATAAAATCCCTAAAATCACAGAACAATTGAAAAAGTTTTGCTTCTGACATTGCATGAAGTAATGTAGTCTAATCAATATGATATGACTGCTATTACAAATTGTTGAATATAAATAAATACTACTGAAATATAAATAATTTATTGACAGTTATTGATTATTATCCAATTCTTAAACAGTGACTAATCCCACAGCAAAAGCTAACTCATAATACTTTTCACTTAATAATTTTGTGAAAGCTATTTTAAATATAATAATGAATAAAATATAATTTATAAAGTTTATCTAAATATATAAATTATAATATAATACATATTGTGTTCTGCTTGTTTACAGATATTTTTAGTTTGTTTATATATAGTATATCAAAATGGTTATGTAATAATAACAATCTAATTAATTTGTAATCAACAATACAATATTTCTGTAGTATAATAACAAATAAATCTATTCACTATATAGCAAAAATAATATTTAAATTAAAAAACACTGCCATATTCAGAATGTAACTATATTTAACCATTTAATGATGGCTTTACCATCTTAATTTCATGGTGTGCCAAATGGCTAGTTAAATTGTTTAAATTAAACTATATAAATATAGATTTAAATTTACTTCACTCTTATTGGCTAATAATAATTATCTGTAATACAGTAGTGGCCAGTTTATAAGCAGTAGTTATATATTCTATAGCTTGCTATGCATGACATTAGTTGGTTGTTTTTACATTATTGCTTTAGTTACCAATTTTACTTATAAATTAGTGATATTCAGGGAGGTCAGATAGCCAGAATGAAAGTTATATCTAACAAAAAACGTGTAACAAAATAAAATAATGATAATTATATTATAATATTATCATTTTATGAAAGATATACACATAGAATAATTTTTTTTAATGTTATGAATATCTCTTTTTTGAAACTATATGTACTTCAAAAAGTGTGAAGATTACCTAGTTATTTTATTATATTATTGTAAATATTATTTTCTAGTGTAAAATTATGTATTCACTAAATGACACATCATTATACATGCTACGTTTTTTCTTTAACATATATCCAATGATATATAAAAAGCCTTTGAATTTCTAGAATATATATATTTATTGCCTATAAATACCGCTGCATATACCGCTATACTGCAAATACCGCTGCACCCATTTGTTCTTTGATGCAACAAAACACATTGTGTTAATATACTATATGAATTGTATCTGCCAATATATAAAGAGACTGCCAATCACATCAAATACTAAATAAACAACTGCCAAACAAATTTGAAATGGGTCATCACCATAAATTTTATATTACCAAAAACATCTGAACGAAAAATACTATACATATTTTGCATTGTTTACAAAAAATAACCACAATGAAATGAAAAAATAGTAAAGTTATTGGTAATATATTCATCCTCCAAAAATATAATCAACCAAAACATTTGAGATAACAATAGTGGGGTCCTTGAATTTTTCAAACACAGATGACAATTGTATTTGGTATTGCAACAATAACTTTGGTAATGCTATAATTATAACCTAAATTAATTTTGTTTCATAGATATTGGAACAATTTAGTAAGGCAGATAGACATGAATATAAACAAATTATATGTCATCAATGTACCTTTTCTAAAAAATATTTTCTGGCTCTCTGGTGAGGATGCATTTTTCTATGTAGTCCATATATATAATAGTGAGAGGGGCGCCGCACAGTTACCCATGGCAACACACTTGTTTGTCTTAATAAATTTCCATCGGACAGGTATCAATCTTCAATGAGACAGATCTTTAAAAGGGAGTTAAAGTCCGCTTTCTGAAGATCTGGAAGGGTGCTGTCAACTGCATGAAACTCGAAGAAATCACTCACAATAGAAATCAGTCCCTTTCCATTGTTGTTATCCAGCAGTGGGATGCTACCATACAAGTTTACAACATCTAATGAACCAAAAGAACAGTTGCTTGGGATCACGGCATTCTTCAGAGAACTGATAAAATCAGAAGTAGATTCAATGTAAGAGCGACATGCATTTTTAAAAGAGGATTCAACAAGTTCGCGATAAGTTGTGCTATAGGCCTAACAGCAGAGTTACACATCAATATGATAGGACAGCCTTTTAATGGCCCTTCTTTGTGGTCTTTAGGAAGCGAGTATGGGATACTGGGCAGAGGATCAGATGTTTTACATGAATTGAGATGTCTGAAGGTCACTGGGTCTAATTTTATATTTAGTGGCTATATTTTGAATGGAAGCATTGATTTGGAGCTGCCTAGTGACAGGGAGGGAATATCGGGTGACTTCATCACATGGGTTGAGAGAGTTTTTTGTCATAGAAGAGTAGGCTAGTTATTCTTGTCCATGGCTATTAGGCATTTGGTTTTATCAGAAGGTACAATAATTGCTTTCTTTCTAATATCTTTCATGAGTTGAGACGTTTTTTGATCTACGTGTGTGTGAAAGTATGCTGAAGTATTAATTCTGTTTATACTCACTAGAAATTCCATTATTTCCGGAGAATTGGCGAAACCATTATCCTTGGTAGAAATTCTGTTGAAACAAGCTTGTAGTTCAGCTTTGTATTGGAGTTTTTGTTTATCCATGTATTTATGCAGCAGCAGTGGTACCAACAATGGGCCTTTGTTAACCTTAATCGGACGAACGCTCCAGAAGTGGAACACGTTTTTGAAATGGTGCTGAGAGTTTATTGTTCAATATTC
>JAUZND010091972.1:0-14883 GCA_034780555.1 Coelogynopora nodosa | reverse complement strand
GGGGGGACAGATGCTCCATTCACATGGAGTTCATACACTTGATAAAGGAAACCTTTCAGTATAGGACCCATTTTAAACTGAAACATTATGATTATATAAAGAAAGTATGACTAAGTTACTGCTGGAAAAAACATTTTAAAAATATAAAAATACATTGTAGAAATATGAATGTAAAAAATAATAATTAATGTTTAATGTTTTTACAAATTCCTTGGCACTATAAAATCACAAACTCAGTATAGTCTTTCCATTTATCAAAAAAATAATAATATCCCGTTTTGTTTCCTATTAACTTAATCGATATCTATGTTGAACCAACTGAACCCCCTCTCCTCCCCTGGGGAAAGTTTATCAGTATGTTTTTTTCGAAGTATACATCATGCTAGATTGGAATTAGGTTGTTTGCGTATTTTAAAGCTATATACAGCGTCTAGAAATAGGAACCTCCTAATGTGAAAAAGAGAATGAAACATTAAAATATAATTTTTAAGCACATTATTATATTATATAAACAAAACAGCGAACTTCACATTTATAAACATATAGATATGTATATTATAATATATTAAAAAATAACATTTTAATAAATAAAAATGTCACAAATAATCTTATATGCTCAATTTCTACTTTACACTGCTTTTTCCGCCTCTAATTTTGGCACATTTTGGAGACTCAAATTCGAACGTTTGAAATGTAGATCCTATGAAGCTAATATTGGTGTCTATCCTCACTAAAATCCTTGAAAATTTTTAACGGTGTACATAGTTTTGTAATCGGTTGCTATAGTAAAGCTACATTACTAGATAAATGAATATATTTATGTTCTGTCATTTATAAAACTACTCATTTAAAAATATTATATATTATGTTATATCCATTCAATATAATGCGACGGTTTTAACGGTGTCATCGGCTATTCGCATAATTGTGCAATTACTACATAATCTTTAATGAACTTCATTCAGTAGCATTTGGTATAATTGATTTGTCTCAGTTCACATAATATATAAGATACCTAAAATTCACTTTTACAGCTAGTTTACGATTACCTATGCCTGCAGATGTCGTTCCTATAGCAGCCGAGAATACATCTCTTGCGAAATAATGGTTATTTGCTATCCAGTCAGTGATTCGCAATTGATTTTTATGTTTAGTCGCGCGTTGGACGAGTTTATGCCGATTAACCCCATATTTTATACATATTTAAATTTCATATGTATATTTTATTTATATTTATAAACGTTTTTATGTTTGAAAATTTTTTGAACAGTCTTAAATTTAATGTTTTATGTTAAACGAGACTTTCCTTAATTTTAAAAAAGAGTTTTGCGAAAAGCGATTATGCAAATGGGTACTTTGCCGTATTAACCCATAATAACCAAAAAATAATAATTCATTATATTATTGAACTCGTTTCTAGATGATGATTTAGTGATTAATTAAATCTTCTGATTTTTGGGCGTTCAGGATGGAATGGGATAATATACTACAATTATTTGTAATTTTTTGGTTTTTGCATGAAATAACCATATCAAACTACGTAGTGTGTATGCAAAATTCTATCCTGAACAACACTTTTAAAAAGATATTTTTATAATGCAAATTATAGCAAACATTTTCATGGGACATTTGATAGAGTGAAAATGATTTACAAAATATCCATAGAAACAGGTAATCTCTAAAAACACAATCTCTCACAAAATTGTAAAACAAAAAGCTATATATAAAATGGACACCCTAATAATTCAGAGAGCGTATTTTATCTAAAAATGTTTTTCAAATTTCCACTAAGTTGTTGTAAAATTAAAACACAAATAAAACAAAAAACCCACTCCAAATTGCTCGACTACAGGGCGAGACCGGTGTGATGCGGAAGAAGTTCAACACGCTGAACAAGGAGATCTTGGACCTTCGTGAGGAGATCAAGAAGTACCAGATCGAGATGGCCAAACTGGAGCTGGTCATCCGTACCTTGGAGAAGGAGATTCAGGGCCTCAAGAAGGAAGTGCAGGAGCGTGACGAGACCATTCAGGACAAGGTGGGTCTATCCGTCGCCTAGCTGCGCACTGCAGGCAGCCCTGTTTCATCACGAAGCACGTCAATCGGCGTCCTTAACTTTAGCATGATATATATATTATGTTTGTGTGTTTATTTCAAGGACCACTGTACTAAAGAAATGGAAAGGAATGCGTATTTTTAATATTATACGTGAAAATAATTAATGGGGCCGATGGGATTTTTTTAGAGCATTTTATTTTTTGATTAATATAATTGTAAAACCAATTATTAATTGATAGTAAGTAAGTAAGTAAGTAAGTAAGTAAAGGTTTATTGAAAAAAACAAAGCCAGAGGCTGAATAAGTTTTAAGCTGAACAGGTAAACTTTAAGTAAAAT
Organism: Coelogynopora nodosa; assembly: GCA_034780555.1. Classification (NCBI taxonomy): domain Eukaryota; kingdom Metazoa; phylum Platyhelminthes; order Proseriata; family Coelogynoporidae; genus Coelogynopora; species Coelogynopora nodosa. The sequence goes on along the minus strand of JAUZND010091972.1, from coordinate 12,488 downwards.
AATACGTTGGGCCCATATCCCATGGGGAATTAATGAAAAGTTCAATTTTATATTCGTGTAGTATAATATTTGTGTTAGTTATAATTGTAATGAAATAGGACACGTTTAGCATATGTAACTGATAGCTGAATATCCTCACTTACTATGTTATACGTATAGAATATATAATCAGATAATCACTATAATCACTAATTAGTATTTATTCATTGTAAAAGCACTTTTATAAGCTTACTTGTCAAAACTATTAAAATGGTGAAATGCCCAAAGTCGTTAATAAAAAAAGATACGTTTTAGATTATGTATTTTTGTATTCAACCATTTTTTCTAAATATATTTTAAGCTTTATTTTAAATATTTTACAAAAAGGTATTAAAGTTAAAGTATGCCACTGTCAAAAATAATTTATTAAAACCTGATGTGTCGATCAACCACTATTATCATAGTCATAGAGGATAAGGTGAACCAATAACCTAATATGAGTGATATATATTATGTAGTAAATAACTGCAGCAAAAGTGAGTTCACTAAGACAGACAGAACAGGGTTCTTTTATAATGATTATCAGATTTGACTTAATTACAATAAGGTCGGTCGATATTTTCAATAGTTTTTCTACATGTAATATGATTATAGTTAAAGTTCAACATCATAAATAAACTCTGTTCTTACTGTATATTCACATTGCTTTGTTGTTTAGTATAGGCCTATATAATTCTCTTTATGTCTGGTATTTGTCCTCTTTGTCCTCGATGAAATGATCAAAGTGGTTGCCCGTAACCGAAGAGATCGGATAAAAGAGGTTTAATAATTTCTTTGTGTGTTTCGTCTTATTTCTATGATCGAAACATCGATTTTTTTTTGATTGATTTAATTTGATCTTTACATATAAATTATATATTTTATTTATTATTTTTATTGTTATTATGCTTTTATGTTACGACCGTTATCTTCATTAAAATATGAAACCTAATTAAGTGACTTAACTTTGACATTGGTATACAATATCCCCCACATTTTAAATGAACTGTGTATTTCAGATTACAGTTAAGTTGTTGCAGTAATTATATAGTTTTAAATTTCAGGAAATAATATGATTTAATTATCTTCACTATCTATGCTGAACTATTTTCACGTGTTAATTATGTTAAGTTCTCCCCATAACAACCACAACGTCAACATCATAAAATGTTAAAATGTCAATAATCTTTTTCGACCTTTGCATGTTTTTTGTATATTCTTATTTTCTTATTTTTTCAAAATGTATTAGACGACAAATAAAATAGCTTTACCGTCGTTCATTCACTTTTTAGACAACATTTATTATATACATTAAATTTTTTATCTAATAACTATATTTTGAGTATGCCTATAAGAGAGTATATATTCTTGTTTATCGTAAAATTCAATAAAATATTGTTTTTATGATTGAAATAATAGAGAAAATAATCTATTAATTTGATTAAAGCAACAAGTAGATTGTGGATCTTATTATCTAATAACTATATTTTGAGTATGCCTATAAGAGAGTATTATATATTCTTGTTTATCGTAAAATTCAGTAAAATATTGTTTTTATGATTGAAATAATAGAAAAAATAATCTATTAATTTTATTAAAACAACAAGTACTTTGTGGATAATTTGCAATAGAATTTGCTCCAGATATTTGTAATTTTAATAGTCCTAATGATGTTATTTATCACTAAAGCAGAATTGCGTAGTCATCTAATAGATTGTTTTAATAAAGGGGAATTAATACCATTTCATAGTTAAAAAATAGTGATAAACTCTATTAATAAAGATAATTATTTAATCATTGAAAGAAACTAATCACAATAGCTAATACCAAGGCGATCGGCTCGTATTTATAAAATAACAAAAGATAATACTTTAAATTTATCTAATAAATATAATACCTTGAAAATAGATAAAACATTTAAAAATAAAAAATACTAATAAAGTAAAATGACAACATTTGAAATAGATGCTTCGAATCATCTCAACTATAAAAAGACAATACTACATTTATTCATACAAATAAAGTTCCCACGTATAATAAAAATAATATGGTTATTAATAGTTATCATCAACAACGCTTACTAAAACTTAAAATCAGGTTTAGGATTTTCACCCTCACCACATTTGTTTTCATAAATATCAATTTCTGAACGACGACGTCTTAAAGAATATTTTATACGACATCCATCTACGGACAATCGAACACCATTTATGAAAGCATTTAATCACAAAATAACGAAAACTGACGCCAAGTGGTCCCCTGGACAAGAAGATAGAAATATTCTGCTTGAAAGTTATATTGAATCAATTTCATCTGATGTAAAAAATTGATTTAAAACCCCATGTAAAAACGAGTATTAATTTATCTAATGATGGACAACAATCGTTGAATGAGTTAATTGAGTCTGAAAATATAATTATTAATCAATATATTACAAACAATGAATTTAAAGCATTTAGACCTTTTAACTCACGTACATCTGTTTTTTACGCCTTACCAAAAATACATAAAAATATTATTAATCCTCCTGGAAGGCCCATCGTTTCAGGCAACCGTTTCTGCACTGGGATGATATCACATTACTGCGTTTTTTATTTACGACCTACCGTTATTTCCATATTTTCTTATGTTAAAGATAGTATGGATTTCATTTTAAAAAATTGAACTTTTGAAGGAAATACTAACTAAATCAATAATGGTATCAATGGATGTAACTTATTTATATACAAATATTGATCATTTAGATAGTTTAAATGCGGTCAAAGAACAAATTGAAAAAACTAAGCATAGAAACGGTAAAATAAAACATATGTAATCTTCTTAAAATGATTTGAAGTTTAATTATTTTCGATTTATGGATTCGTTAATTCTTCAGCTAAAAGGTACAGCAATGGGCGCTTCAGCAGCACCAACATTCACTAATTTATTTATGTCAACCTATTGTTTATTTATGTCAATTTATTTGTTTATTTATTTAAACAACCTAGAGTACCTTGTATAGTAGGCTAACATATCACCCTAGATTAAGAAATTTACCTAACATATTGCGTAACAACTTTAAAATAAACACTAATAGTAACACAAAATAACTTTCCACGGCATTCCCAGATCCACCTCTTGTTGCTTATAGACGTCTTCCAACTCTAACAAATATATTAATACATTCAGATATAAAAGTAAAACAAACCACAACCAAAACTAACAATAAATAATAAATATAACAGACCAAGATGTAAAACCTGTCCTTGTTTTTTAAATATTGAATAAAGTAAAAAATAATATCAAAGACAGAAATATTAAAATAAAATATGGTGGAACATGTGTAACCAAAAATAATGTATATGCAATTATATATAAACACCGTAAGGCCATAAATATTGGAGAAGCAGGGAGACCCATTTCAGAAAGATTATCGGGACATGAGTCTGATATAAAATCAGCAGGAATAGGTAAATTAAAATTTATTGAAACGGCAGAACACTTCAACCTACTAGATCAGTCTGAAAATGTTGTACAGATTACTATACTCGATCATAAGGAAAGTTGGAATATAAAAGACCGAATTAACAAGGAAGATTTTTACATTTCAGTTTTAAAGACATTACATCCAATAGGGATAAATAAACTATGCAGTGAATTAGCAAAATATTTTTATAACGCATTTTAATTCTTTATTATGTTATATGTTATGTTATTGATTGTTATATATATTTGTTTTTCACCACAATTAATAACTTTTCGTAAACATTTTTCATTGATTATAATCCCTATGTTAAATTGAATTTTCAAATTTAGATATTTTATATTGTTTTGTATTTCTCTATGTATAGAAATAGTTGTAAATAATTTTTTATCGAAAAATACTAATTGAAAAAGTCGAAAGCGCTTTTTTGCGATTATGTTTTTATTGTGTATATATATATATATACAATAGAAAACCAAATACAGGATAATATTTTTAATAATATATTAACAGACTGAACAGACTGAACATACATTTATATTTTACATATAAATAGCTTCAACAAAATCCTATATCAGAATTAAAATTTATCCTAATTAAAATTAACCAATTTATAAGAGATAAAATTTTCTCTAAAGACATAATATTAGTTAATAGCCTACGTCATTATTATGGAGAAAGCTTACATTATGTACTTTAAAATGTTAACTATAATATCGTGGCAAACTTAGAGAAACAATTCCCTTTCATTTAAAATTATATCCACCAATTCAGTTTTAAATTCATAAGAAAAATATTTGTCTGCTAATAAGATATTATGTTTTTAAAGATTATTATTAGTGGTTTCAAATATATTGATTTATTATAGATTCTTACTGTTAGCGCTAGAAATTTATTCATATTATAAAGATACGACTAATAAATGATATATATTATAAATCAACGTATAGGCCTATATAGCAACATATGTAACATAATAAAAATATGTGCATTTCTTACCGTAAAAATGAAAGTATTGAAATACGTTTATTGTAGAATGATAAAACCAATATAAAAAAAGTAATATTTATACCTAAAATACCATCATTTTGTAACAAATACCCAATTCTCTCATATAGAGGTGTTGTCTACAAAAAATGTTTTTTAAGTAAGTATGTTTAATATCTTTTTATATAACAGTATGCCTTTTTTACCGTAATGTTGCAGATCTATGCTTGTAAAAAATAAGCGTGGCTTAGCCCACTGGATTTCACTCATGTTTACGATATCAGTTATTCTATATCATCATCAATATTTTATTGAAACTGTTTTAATTACCCGAAATTCTTTTCTCAAAAAGTAATCTCCATTTTATAATACGATTTTCTGTGGAACCCGTCTTGAACATATTGTGTTCATATTTAATCCAAATGTTTTAACATATCTCGAGTTTCAAATTTACTATATGAACATGTCTTTACGGAATAAGCGCAGCATCTAAAGCACCTATGTAGTGCCAAAAACTGAAAATTATACATTTTAGGGATTTAGGTTAATACTAAACTGTGAATATTATATTCTATTATTAATTACAATATTTTGCTTATTACTTTTAAAAACAAGGTATTCTCTCATGCAATTAAAATCTCAAGATATTTTCCTATATAATGAACCAACACTTATCCGATTCAGTATTTAATTATTTAATTAATTGTAACAGATTATTGTAATTTAAAATAATTTGTTATTACAAATTATTGTAATTTCTAAATAACTGTTATTACAAATTATTTATTAACATTAAAATATTAATAAACCGATACTGTTAAAAAATATGTGTCGATTTAATAAATGAGCACGAATCATTTTTATAATTGAAAATGTCTGAATAGATTGATTAGCCTTTATTGCTAACCTCATTTAATATTCTTTATATATAAATCAATATTTTTTAATATCAGAAAGACCATAAAATGTTCTATAAATAACTTCAAAAGAATCACAGTAATAAAGTTAGTAATAAACATAATTATACTTATTTGTGTAATGCATTGTGGGTTCTAGTATCTATAAAACAATTCTACTATAGAGGACTAATATACTCATAAATATTTCATTTAATTCGATCAGAAGTTAAAAAATTTAATTTGTTAATTGTTAGAATAAAATAATATCCATACACAAAATTATCTTAAAAGAACAACATTCTAATGTGAAATAAAATAGGAACTGCATGAGTGTTTGTATTCTGAAACTAACATCAAACCCACACAAATTCTCTCGGTGGTATAGTTTCGCTTGGATCACTTGACTTTATACAAATAAGTTCCATTTTATTAAATTAAATTTTGTGTTTTAGATGTATGGCCACGAAAAACGTGTATGAGTATTTATATTAGTCATAAATAGTAATGATCAATATATACGGTTATTGCGTATCTATATTAATTTTTATTTAACTCAATTTTAATTATATTATATCAATACCTGATTACCTGGTGCCGTCATGCCGTGATCAACTTTTAGCGACTCCCAAAATGAACTTTCTCCACTTCGCTTGGTCGTTGGTTAATTAAAAAAAAATCTGTATTAGTTTTCCGGTATTTTCTTGATGCAGTCGATCCAGTTTGTTTTTGATCTCCCTCCTCTCTTCTTCGTTCCCTTCATCGTTTCCAGCATTATCCTCTTCTCTAGAGTGTCGTTTGTCCGCATAATATGTCCAAATTGTGATAGCTGAGATTTGATAATGACCGAGCAGAGTGGTGTTGTTGGTACTATTTCCTGTATAATTTGTCTGTTGGTCCTGTGTTTCGTCCAGCTGATTTGAAGCATTCTCCGCCAACACCACATTTCAAACGCATCGATCATCTTCCAGTCTTTCTTGTTGTGTGCCCAGGTTACACCAAGGTATTGACTAATCTTTTTTTAGGTTGTCTTTTTTCAATTTATCTTTCCAGATGGTTGTTAAGCCTGTAATTGTACTTATTGCCATTGCAGTTCTTATTATCTCCTTTCGAGATCCTTCGTTTGGTGAAATTTGTTCTCCAAAAGTTCAAAAGTCGTCTCCGTTTATTTTGAAGTTCTCCTTTTCTGCTTATATCATATGATTATATTATTTATGTGTTTCATTATGTTCAATGATAAAAATAATGTATCATAACATCTTCAAATGACAATCGAATAGTATATTAATTTTGACGGTTTCACCTTATCAACTTATCCCAAAAAATTAAATCCTATTATATTATATGTCAAATTTAGAGCCGCAATAAACTTTTTAAATAATCTATTATAGTTTTAATTTAAGTTAGTATTAGTAATTAGTCATTTATTATTAGTATTATTTTATAATATGATCATTAATATTATTATTAATATATTAATTATTTTGTTTAAAAAAATTCAAAACAGCCAAAGATCACAATAAATATTAGCTTATTTTAATTTGAAGTACTGGTAACACCCTAAAACTTTCAATTTCTGTTAGTTAAAAAAACAAGCATTTCGGTGAAAATATTTAATTATAATATATTGTAACTTTGTTAGGATGTCAAGTGTAAAAATAAATGACAGTGTAAACTTACCAATAGTAGATGACGAGCAATACAATATATATCTTGAATGTTTGCTTTTGTAATTATGTTTCAATTTTCTTTTAGAAACTAAACCGAAAACATCCTTAACATTAGTTTTTCGCTGTATTTCATGGATAACTATTTTTTAAAACATAATTTCATGTTTGAGTTTGATTATTTGTGTTTGCATACTTGAAAGTATACACTAAATAGTTTTTAGTTTTCTATTTGATTTAGATACGCAAAACAGATTGGTACAGTTCAGAACTATTTACCTACATCTATATTCAGTTATTAATTGTATCTTTAAAAATAAGATAACCGACATACTCGAATCAATCATTTGTTACTAACTTAATACACGAGTAGAATACAAGGAAAACTCTAGACTTTTTTAATTAGAATAGAAATCCGTTTTTCGGGGATTTTTTCTGATGATAGTTGTGTTTGTCGATGTCCGGCGTTTTGCCTTTGCGGATCGTATGAAGCGTGAGTTTTGTTTTTAGTTGTCCAGTTTTGATTAAAAGCAGCTATTCACACTAACAAACACGAGTTTCCATTAGCAGAGGATGTTACTAGTCTATATTTAAGAGAATTAATCTATAGGCGTATATTTTATAACTTAATTAATTTATGTTAAAAAAAATTGTCTGAATGGCTACTTTATCTGTATTTTTTATGTTTACATTTAAAAAGATATCTAAAACCTCTTATTTGTAGATATTACATATAACTTATTTTTTACTAAATGTTGACATCAATAAAAGCTGTATTAATACTGTAATAATATTACTAATTAATTAGTAAGGCAATATTTTATTTTTTTATGTTATCTTACTTTAGGAAAAGCGCATTTATGATCTCAAAAAGAAAAACCAAGAATTGGAAAAGTTCAAGTTTGTGCTCGATTACAAGGTGAAAGAACTTCGTAAGCAAATTGAACCAAGAGAAAGGGAGATTCGATCCTACAAAGAACAAATTAAGAATGTAAGCTTACTCTAGGTGCATTATTTATATCCGTATAGTTGCTATAGAGTGCCTTCTCCCAAAATGTTATAATATACTTCGTTTACAAAAAAATAAAGTTTACTTCGAATTGTCAGAAATTTTTGGACATAATTTTAAATAATTATCCTACTTTGAAAATAGTATGTAGTAACCATTTTAATTAAATATTTTTATATCCACCGTAGTTTGTAAATAAATTTAAAAAAATTAAAATTTAATATTATTTAGATAATATAAATAACTAAATTTGTAATTAACTATTTATATTTAAACCGTTAATTAATTTAATTTTTATTGTTACCATCACTTAATTGATCTAATAAACTTTTTAAAATTCTTTTATTTTAATTCAATATTGTTATTTGGTTTTATTTTTTAAATTGTAGAATTTCATTAATAATTTTTCATTCACTAATAAATAAAATAAATTTAATACGTCATTTAAAACTCAACTTAAAATAATTGCTTTTTTAGCATGGAAAAAGTAGTCAAAATAGAGAGAGCTTATTCGTATAATTTTTAGAAGAAAAACATGTTAATAATATATGTTTTTATATTTTTGTACATCCGAGGAAAAATAGTTTAAGGGATTTATAACTTTAGTCAATTAAAATCGATTAACCACTAAATAAATTGTTGTTAAACATTTGCGATTAAACTCGTTCATAGAATTTACTGCAAAAAATTCTGGTAAAGCTTAGTAAAGAATTGTTTCAGTTGTTTTTCGCAATATATCAGTAATGGTATCGCTTTAGTTATGACTGTTAGCCGACTAACTGGACATCATTATCATTTTGCACCAATAGTATTGACACGTTTTTCTTTTCTAAAACAATGTGTTAGTTTAAAACGTTAGTGAAACATTTTCGGACCTTCAATACTTATTATCCGTCCTATATATAATGTATTCGGTTTCTATGTGCTGCAGTTTATGATTTCTAATTTTTTATATTATTGCTTCTCTCTTATTAAAAAAAACATTATTATCATGCCACATATACTTTCATATAATTGTCAAAATTGAGCAATGGTATATGTCCTGTCTATTAAACATAGTATTAACCGATGGTGTTTACTAAAAGGGTAGTAATAATAAAACATAATTTGAATTTCTAAACTATATTTCTATAATTAAAATCTGACTGATGAAACAAGCTTTCTGAATTTGAAAAAATACATAAAATGTAATGATTACACTTATAATTTTCCCCAATATCTTTAGTAGTATATTACAATAAACCATGGCGCGTGTTTATTTATTCATTTAATTTTTTTAATTTATTCAAATACAGTATGAATTAATTAAAATATAGAGAACTATTGACAAATTAAGTTTAAATAATTAGTTGATTACATTATTTGACTGAATTTGCTAATTCATTGGTTCATATATCTATAAGTGGTTATAGGTAGAACGAATGAAATATATAAATGACGTAGTTTTGTTTAATTGTTACGCACACTTTTTTGCTTTGCTTTTAATTCACATACAGTTTCATAATTGAAATATCGGAAACATTAAGACATTTTTTTAATTAATCTATTTTAAATACTCGTTTCCAATGCAATGTTTCCTTTTTCTTACATATCCATATTTAGAATAATATTTGAATAACAAAATATGTATAATTTAAACTTTTAAAACCGACACATACACATATTTCAGTAACTAATTATAGCTATACGTTGCGTTCGTCACGTGTTTTTAAGCAATACATACATTTAGAGAAAAAAAAATTCCGTATATATTTAGCGCTGCACTATTTTCGCCTGTACTATTAATATGTCTAGTGGCAAAATTACTTTACCATGTTTGTGTTTTTTGTATAGAAGAATGCTAACATAATATACCTCATTTTACTGCTGCGTTTTAACTATTGATTTATTTAATTTATTTATTTACTGATTGTTTCTGATAATTTTTTCAATTGCGTTTTCCGACTCTCCTTTTATAGCGATTTATAAATGTCATATACCATATCACAAATATTACTTACCTTTAACACATGGTATTGAACTATAAGTGTAAGCTGATACGAATGCATGTGTCTTATTCTCGGGGCCGTGCCGGGCTGTGTCAAAAAAGATGGAGGTCGAACTGGACAACTTCGCAAAGCAGGGCACAACTCTGGAAGTGAGCATTTCCGAGTTGAATCAGAAGTTCAAGTCGTCCGAGCGACAGCTCATTGTTGAGCGCGGGTACACGCGCAATTTCATGACCCAACTGGATCGAATCAAGACCGAGATTCACAACTGCGCCGGTCTCATTCAGGAACCCAAACAGCTCAAGGAGTCGATCGTCGCCATCTTTCACAAATATGTCACTTCAGACGAGGTAATTCTGTGGCCTTCTGCTATCCTACACTATAGTCAGTATATAGTATAGAATTATGTGATGTGTATATAGCTGTAGCTTTGTAAGCTATTTGAAATTTACCTATACAATATGTACTAAAACAATATTAATAGCATTTAAATACTAGTAACCTTATTTATTTTTATCTTTAAGCGGTTCAATTTTAAATAGAGTAGTTCATTTATGTGTTATTTTGTTGCTGTTTATTACTATATACCATGCCACTCTGAAACAAACCATCAGCCAAATAGTTTAATTTTAAATTAAATAAAGTTTTATAATATTATATAGGTCTACATGTTATGTTAATAATATTTACAATATTATTTAATATCTCGTATTAATTAATTTCGCAAATTAATTTTTTATTGTTTTTAAATCACGCTATTTTATTAAACTGATTAAATATTCAAATTAACATTTTAAAGGTATTACAATTCTATTACTAATTAGTAATATATACAATTTTTCTACGAAAATGTTTCTCCGATCTTTTACGCATTTTCCAAAGCGTACTCTGTTACAAGTAGACCCAGATGCCACAGAAGAGTTCGATAAACACCGTCAACATCTTGAAAGAACTGTTAAATCGATGACGCGAAAAATCGCGAAAGACGCGGAAATACATCGCAGTGACTACATTCGAATTATGCGGGTAAGAAGCTACAGTGTAATTAGAAAATGTTGATGTTTTCAGTAATTTTGACATGAAAATATCTTCTTAATTCTTGAAAATCCTAATGATTGTGTAACCACACATAATTATGCACTCTATCAGGAAGACTTTTACAATTTCGTGCTATTTTTTTTATTGTGCCATTGTCGCTTTTATGCAAAACTACATTCGAAGAGCTAATGAGAAGTGCTTTAAAGCATTTAAGTTTAATAAGTAATTATTTATATCCATATTTAGCCTACGATAGGCCCTTTCTAGGGACATATCTTACACATTATTAGAAAAAATCATGTTGATTTCAATTTCATCCTTAAATATCTTCCACCTTTAAAAAAATCACAATTCAAGTTGTCAATATGTTTTCTCAAATTACTACATTTCGCTAACAAAGCAACAAAACAATTACAAAACATTACAAAACAACCATTGATAAGCTATAAATAACAGACTTATTCAAAGATAATTATTTATCATTTGTAAGTTAATTTTTTATTGACTATTATTTACCTTCAATCATTATTTACAGTCTTTGCATCATCATCTTACATTTATCATATATATACATACATTTACATATACTTATACATCTATACATAATATATACTGTGAGATGAACTATATTCAATGCTAAAATAACCTTTTTTTAAATGTTATTACCATTTATATGTTCAGTTTGATTAGCAGTAAATAATAATTTTATTATTACATAGATCGATAATTGATTTATAAATAAAATACAATATGTTTATTTTTTTATCTTTTTATTACTATACAATTTGGCAAAATATAGGTTACATTGTGTAAAACTAAATTAAGCCATGATGTATCACTAATATGACGAAATGGATGTTAGAACACTTAGCACATTAAAATTTCAATAGTTTCAAACGGTTAAATAGTCCAAATTAACAAGATTGGATAGACTCCTTACGTATAGATAATAATAAAAGCTTCTTTCTATCTTCTTTGGTACACACTGAGTGTAGTATACACGTTAATCTTGATGTTCTCATGTGTTTTTCTCAAACATCACTTCTAGTGAACTTAGATGATATGATTATGTTGTATTCTGCCAATCGCATTATTCGCAATAAGGCTTCCTTATAGGCCTAGTTAGGCCGCGTTAGACCATTTCGATTTTATATCTAATTTTATATAATTTTCTTTTGAAACAGTATTGAATATTTTATTTTGGTATTACCCATTATATTATATTAAAGAAACTACGAAAAGGGAACAGATTATGTACTTTGGTAATTAAATATAGCACGACACAACGTTTTGGAAATCTTTATTAGGGATTATAATATACATTAAATAATATGCTTGTTAAATATATCAGGGTTTCCGCGGTCATGGAAAACCTGGAAAAGTCATGGAATTTGAAATTTGATTTTCCAGGCCTGGAAAAGT
>JAUZND010091970.1:0-14884 GCA_034780555.1 Coelogynopora nodosa | reverse complement strand
AGTTAAAAACATAAAATTTACGAATAGTTTTAGATCATAGATTTAAAGCTGAGTATGCTTTATTTTGCGTTTTAGAGCACTGAGAGACGATCACAATTTTTCGGGGGAGGATAGTGGGTCCACTGACAATGGCCCCGGCAATAAAATTCATCTTCTGCCGCCTCTGATCAAGAATCTTATATATATATATATATTGTTATAATTAATTCTATCTAATTTTTTTGAACTGAATATTTCCTAATATAAAACAGCTTATTTTCATAATTTCATTGTTTTCATTTCGGCCCAGTAACACCTTGAAAAATTCTCTTTGTGTTGTACTCCTCCAATGTTCCCACTCCAGGATGACTGGAAGGCGTCTATGGGAGTGCTGGTGGCGAGTCAGTATGAGGACTATGACATGATCAACATTCTCAATGAATCCGTTAATACTGGACAGAGACGTCGATTCACCTTGATCTCCAAGGAGGAACTCTTCAAAGTGGTCAGTGGGGTTCTCCTCCCCTTTTGATACTCGCTAGGTTGCATACATACAGTTTATTAGAGTGCCAGTAATTGTTTGAAATTTGAGTTACTCTGTTTATTGAAATAAAATCTATGATATCCGATTAAATGACACCCGAGTCAAGGGCGTTGTATTTATCTATACTACTTGCAATAGTAGTATAGCATTGGTGTCTTGTTTTATTTGTACTTGTCTTTATCATTGCTTATTCCATGTAACCGTTTTGATAAAATGTGAATGTTTATTTAAATCAGCTTGAAATGTATAAAAGGCTTTAATAGGTATGTTTATAAACAAGATGGTTTAATTTGTTCTCTCGGCTGTAAATTCTTTATTTTGCTTATATTTGGACTTCATGGAATTTCGTGTTCATTTTTGCAATACCGTTATGGTATTTATAAGTAATACTTATATGTTTGTAGCATACTATAATACATACAAAACAACACAAAAGTTTGTCCTCATTTTCCCTATCAAAGGTTAATGAACTGGGAAATCCAAAAGTGAAGAAACCCAAGGAGACTCCGTCCAACTTTGAAGTCTGTGAGGCGGTGAAGCCCTATCTTGACGCAGGGGAGTCGGTTCCCCTACCACTATTGGCTAAACTGATCAAGTTCAAGATGCTTGCCTACAAGACCGAAGATCTGAAGAAGATGGAGGCAGACAAGAAGGTCAGTTGTTCTCCATGCACCGTGTTAAAATACTCTATTAATTCTGGTTCTTGTTGGTGTGAGTGTCTCCTGCATCAAAAACATATATACGCTGATAAATCTTCACAGATTTGTAGAATACCTGCAGACTATGCAAAATTGAGAAGATTAGTTAATTTTTCACCGTGATAATAATTGGACAAAGTATTTTGAACCTATCCTTTCTGTAGACTTTTATATGGGTTGTTTTTAATTTTAAAAAATGTGGTATGATGATTTTGTAGAAATGAAATATTTAAATATTTTGAAGCTCTTGATGGAGCTTATAAACTATAATCAGCAGTTAGTATATAGTTAGATTTCTGAAGTCAATACCTCCACTACTGACTCCGGGGCAGCCATTAGAATTCTCAGTAGTAGTAGGAATGTTATGGATTCTCACTCGCACCAAGAATCTTTGCCAACTCCTGCGCTGTAATCTCATCGCAATTGTGCACTCCAGGGCAAGCCAGATGCTGCCGGAAAGGGGAAGAAAGCGGGTAAGGACGCCCCCAAGGAACGCGGCAAGTCTGCCGGGAAGAAGGGGGGAGCCGGGGGCAAGAAGTCACCCGAGCCTCCCTCCATCAAGGGCGAGTCGAAGCTGAGGAAGCGGGGAGAGGAGGACCCGGACGCCAAGTTTATCGGTGAGACCAAGTTGCCGGGACGATTTATTTAATTACATTTATTCGTTAGCGTTGTGGAACAAACACAATGACATCACATCGGTTCATTTCAACCTCCACCTCCAGATGATGAACCGGAAGACGGCTCCAACCGCTACTTTCTCGTCACCGGATTTAATCATCCCCAACTGTTCCCCTATTTGGCCGAGATCTCGGTGTTCCCCGATGCGGTGATAAAGTTGAGATCGCAGAACTACGATCGGTTCAACAAGCCGCCGGAGCTGGAGACCAATCTTCCGGATGCCGTGCCTCCGCCGCCTCCTGATGAGAAGATGATGGGTGAGGATTGTTGCAGTCTTTATAGGCTGTTGTTTACTCGAACAGTTAAATTAACGCGCGCTTGTCTACTATTTTAGAAGTCAAATAAAAGCGTCTTATTCTAATTAACCTTCTATTTAAAAAGTGCTCTTATTACAAATCATTAAAATAAAAAGTGGAATGTTCCTAACATTAATACTTTGGTGGTGATTACAAGTAATAGATAAGCATCCGTAATATCCTCGTATCTCCGTGTTTTAGTTTTCGCAGATTAAACATTTAGTAGTAAATCAATAGATTTACCGAACATTCGAGAAACATTTGTATTAATTAATGATAGAATCGGAGTTGTATGTACAACACGCTACCACGTACTTTGCGGTGATTGGACAACTTTATTTGCACCTTTCAAAACACGCCAACCATGCTTGCCACTATCGTACACAAGTATGCCTGTTTAGTCTTTATATTCTATGTTAAATAAACTCGATTGTTTGTTGTCTACTCGGCTCAATAAATAGGTTATTATGCTCTTTAAAGATATATTAATATGTAGAATACCAAAAGAATACCATAAACCAAATACAGCAAATTATATTCAGCTGTCTTATTTAAATTGCAAAAGATTTTTTCCTATATTTCCAGTTTTCTGTTTTTTTAAATTGTGATTTGTTAAAATATATATTTCTCTGTAGACACTACTTCTAGAAATTTGCAGTAATATAATATATTCAAATATTTAAAATAAGTAAATCTATTGTATAACGACTGACGTACTCACAATATTTCAGTTGGAACTAAAGTAGAAAAAACATGTCAATATTTTCCTACTTCTACCTTGACCCTGATATGACGTCATCTCTTTATGGATTTAGGTCGGCGACGTCCCAATCGTGCGGGAGCTTCTACAGGTGTGGGTGTGGGTGGGAGTCCTCGTAGACTGTCAATTGAACTATTTCTAGTATATTATCAATGACAGACGTTACCGTGTTGTTCAATCCATAAATATGCTCATAAATCAGTTAGCCACCATTTTAACCTTTCTTCTTCCTCATACCTCATTTTATGTTCCCGCGCACCATATTCTTATCTCGTTATGTTACTAATTATTTAAATATATTTAACTTAAGATATTTTGATGTGTTTAGAATTTAGTTGGTTTATTAAACGTATTGATTAACGAGGTGTATAGGTCTATAATTGTATATAACGAGAAAATACAGCTGTTGTGAGAATCTGTTTGTACTTTTTTACGACACCCAACACTATGTATCACTGCAATATAATGAAATCCCATCCTCCCATGTAGACCCAAAAACCCCCACCGCTACCCCTTTTAAGGAGGTGATGTCCGAAGGTAGGTGGTCC
Organism: Coelogynopora nodosa; assembly: GCA_034780555.1. Taxonomy (NCBI): domain Eukaryota; kingdom Metazoa; phylum Platyhelminthes; order Proseriata; family Coelogynoporidae; genus Coelogynopora; species Coelogynopora nodosa. The sequence goes on along the minus strand of JAUZND010091970.1, from coordinate 11,381 downwards.
CCTTCCCCCTCCCAAGCTCCGCTCCTTTCCTTCACATGATATTTACACCGTTTTATCGACTGATATCCATGTGGCCTATATACTGGCCGAGTGAGTATAGATTTTTGTGGAATTAAAGTAACTTCACTCTGTTTTTGTAGAGTTTATCACGTGATAATAATGATTAGTTTGATAATTATCGATTATTGATTAGTTCGCAGCTTTCCTCGGACTGAGTCTATTGTGGATAATATGTTGCAACTTTGCAATCTTTCTATTTACTGTTTTGTGTACAGTTTTCAATATTTATCGATTTATTAGAACTTTTACATATTTAAACAACAATGTTTGCTTTTAATTTCAAGATTTGTATGTTGTTGTTGGTTTTTAATATCTTCCATGATTGGATAAAATTGTGATCAAGTTGTGATATTTAGCCTTTAGTCGTCGTAATATGGTTAGTAAAATATTTTTGAAGATTATAGTGACAAATGAAAGGAGTGATTGCCCATTTAAATAACTTGGAATGTAACAATTCAAATGTAGTCAAGATCTCTGCAACCGCAATAGTAGCTTTTAGACCTAAATTTACATTTTCTTTTATCTATTTCCTACATGTTTATCTATTCCGATTTTTTATACATAATAATATGTTTTGTTAATCCCCTTCTCTCTAGTCCCGTTTCTGCCTTCCGTCCATTCCACTCTATTCTCTTCAATCTCTCTATCTTTTTATCAGAATGTCAAATATTACGTTTTACATATAACTCACGCTCTCTCTCCCTCTCACATAATCTTATTTTCGCTGATAAAGAATACGAAACCGTGATCTCTTGATATTATATTATTATTGACGATTGTTCAGACATTAAGAGAATGACCCTTTCTAAACGATCAGGACGAGTAAACACATCGTAACCATTTTCTTAACAATCTCTCTATCTCTCTCTCGCTCGCTCTCTCTCTCTCTCTATCTATCTCCATCTATTCACTCCGTAGATATATCTCTCTCTCCCTCCTCTCTCTCTACCTCCTACATCTCCTCACTCCATAGATCTCTCTTTACTCTTTCATCCGTTCTCACACGACCACCCCCCCTCCTCCCCTCCAGTTCTGGAGGAAGAGCGACGCCTAGTGGAGGACAACGAGCGGAAGTGTCTGGACCACTTTTGGCGCGATATCATGATGATCATGAGGGGTAACCCGCGGCTGCAGGACGTGGCTATGCTGGAGTATGAGGTGAAGCGTTTCCTCATTCCTGACGACCTGGTCGATGCTGAGAAGAGGGTGGGTGACACTGGCCAACTCTGTTTTGTTTTTGTCGAGGGGATCAATAATGTCCACGGGACAAATTCAGTTCATGTGGCATATAGTTCATAATATTCCACGTAACATGATTTGGCGTATATAACACGAAAAAGTAATTGTTTAAATATTTGTTGCATTGGAAGAATAAGTCGGGATTTTAAAGAAAATAACTCATATCGAAAAACCACAGATAGCCTTACAACGTTGGAAACAGAATTTATTTTAAAGTTGGCTGGTATTTTTGGTCAATTTATTTTCTTTATTTAGGTGATATTATTGCATTCGATCACCACAATTATCTGTTTTTTTTACTTAAGTTTTATGTTATCACGCAGTTATCCACACAATAGACAATAATACGATATTAGATGTAACACTATCATTATATATTTTATTATTAAACCCCACCTGACTTTAAATGTCACCTACGACTGCTTTACTAACTAAACCATAAAGTTTATTTAAATTAAAATTATAATCAATAAAGGTATTAAAAATTCTGCTGATTTCTATATGAAATATCAGACACTCCAAGTACATATATTTATCTAACTAATGCATTCCAATAATTAATATTATAACGATATCTCAAGATAAATTATATTAATAATATATAAAATTTAATTAAAATATATAGGCAAAGTTAAGATTAAAATTTGAAATTGATTATATATAAAACAAAGAACTATATAACATTCATATATTCATGTGAGATTGCAAATATGAATTCCAGCACTTCAACTAACCACAGCACAATTATCAACTGTAAATATACATTCTAATAATAATATATTGTTTGATTTGATGAATAAATATCAAAATGCACAATATACAGTAGTAAGAACGGTGCTGCCCCCGCTCATTGTAGGCCCCCCTAGGCGTCACCATCTTCGAGGACATAGCCTGTCTCCTCTACGACATCCTCGATCTCCGCCGACAGTGGCGCACCTATCTGGCCAACCTCCACCTGACCAGAGTGCCTCAACTCTGCCCCACGATCGACCCCAACGCCTCCCCTCGCTCAGCGGCCGCTCCCAGCGATGCCGGCTTGACTGGACGAGGAGGCGATGAACTGGCGGCTGAGACCCCGGGAGTCAGCGGCGGCGGCTTGGGGGGACAGGAGGGAGGAGGGGCGCCCCCCACCATCGCAGGGGAGTGCGACATGCGGTACTACCGGGAAATGATGGAGTCGTTGCCCCTGGAGACGGTTGGGGTGGAGATAATGCTGCATGCCATGCTGGAGCAGGTACCGAGCTCAATTGTTCCATTTATAATAAATAACTATAACAGATAGTCTATAAGCAATAATATCTTCGTTGTGTATTGTGCTGTATGGCTAAGCTTATCGGTTTCCTCTTCATTATTTTCCGTATTGATTATTTTATTTCTAGTGTTCCTATTGGTCACTGCACTTGGTTTCTTATCTACTTCTATGGTTTGTGCATGCACTATGTTTCATTCTGCAGTTGGTAAAGATTTCGAAACGTCCTGCGAAAAAATATTACAATACCCAACAAAAGTGTTTTTTTTCTTCCTTCTATATTTCTAATTGGGTATGGCCAAACAACCTCAACGTATAATAATATCTTAATTATACAAAATAAATAATAATAAATTAGGATGAATTAGGTCAATACTTTATCAAATTTAGTATTTTATAAATGCATATTACACATTTACAAACATTTGCTATACCTATTTATCTTATAATTTATAATAGAATACATTTAAAAAAATGTAACAAAATTTGTGAACCTTCTCAAAATAATAATCAATAAAGATACTATAATGGTCTAATGCTAGATCTCTGTCAACTATGACTTTCTGTTCCTTTACCATGATGGTTACAGGTGGATGCGACTGAGCAAGGACATCTGCCCCCGAGCGAAATGCCGGAGCAGAAACGTGAGGATAATTTGGATGTGAAGGTGGCTGACCACTTCGCTTCATTGGCTCTGAAACTTGCCCTGTCAGAGGATGATATTGCGGTGAGTACTGAGTGAATTGCTTTAGCCAATCAGAATACAGAGTGTGGCTACGCGTTATCGTGAAAACGAAAATTTAATTTCAGTCATAGAATGTACCATACACCTTGGCTTCCTTTGGTAACAAGTTAACTTGGTCTCCACAAGTCTTTGAAGGACTATTGATTGCTTTGAAAAGGACGGATGACCATAGTTTGTAATAATATCAATACGGTTCTCGTATAATGTATAAGGTGCTGCCTTTCCTCAGAATTCTATATTGTAATATTTTATAATTTTCATGATTTAATTCCATTGTATCGAAGTGATCAATGTGTACAACAATTTTGTGATTGTTGTAAAGTCAAACAGAACTCAGACAATTAATTTCGTAATCATATGTTTGGTTGACATTTCGGAACAATTGACACAAACTCGTATATATTTCGTCATTATGACATCATAAAAATATGTTTATAAAGATACACCCAACTACACCAGTGGTCTAAGGTATAAGATAATATTATAGTTGTGTAGTAGACAATTAGGTTCCATGCGTTGCCTTCAGAATATTTCATATTAATCATTTCCTTGTATCAATCGATATTGTCTCAGGTCCTACTCGGCAACCCAGACTGGAACTCGGAGGTAACAGTGTTGGTGATGTATCTTTGGTAGACTGATTGTTTTCCTTACAATACGATAGTTTAATAGAGTTTGAGTACTACTGATTGGGGAGATGACGTCATTATTATAAAGTGAATTTATAATAATAATATGAGGGCTATTCCTGCCCCAATCGAATGTGACTTTGGCGTTTTGTCAATCATTTACTACAGATTGAAATAGATGTTACCTTATCCTTATCAGTTCTATTACATTTGATAGTAGTTTACATTTAATAATGTGAAATTCGTAGATTCCCTTTTCAGTTACTTAACCGCTACATACTGTGTGTCAGCAAATTTTGTTTACATTTATATTTTTGAATTTTGGTCCAATGTAATCTGAATTGTAAATAAAGATAGGCAAGCCTATAGGTTATATAACGTTTCCACTAAATTTCTAAGACGATAATGTTATTGGTTAGTTTGAAATAGGCGTCGGTTCAAATGTATGACGAGATATATATTTCTCAAAGAAACGATAAAGAATTAATGCTATATAAATCAAAACAGTGTGCGACATGTTCTTAGCTTCCCAACCAATGTTAATAATGTTTTTTATTTTAAAATAATATTAAACACATTATATTTATCGGTAATTAGACATTGTTATACTGCTGTTTCAATCAATACAAAAACTCAGTTTTTAATAATAATAATAATAATGTATATTAGAATATGTGGAAAACACGTTAATTGGTATAAAAAAATTAATTTTCTTAAATAATTAAATTTACTTGAAGGTATAGGATTACGTATACTTAAATATAGGACTAAATATTTATAAAATATTCCTACTTCCTAGATATTATAACAATTTACACCACATACTAATACTGAGACGAAACTACGACAAATTTAGACTAATTACAATAAAACAAAACGGTATACATCTTTGTGAATTTTTGTATAAAATTACTTTCCTTCTTATTGAAGGAACAAATTAGTCAATTATTGATAGAATGGATGTGCTAACTACTGCATATGATTGATAGTATAGAACAAAGGCAAGACTTAATCAATAACTCCCCCCCCCCCCCCCCGGCACACCAGAACCTCGCCTCGCTCTTCCCCAGCGGCCCTACCGCCAAGACCAGCCCCCCCGCTGGCAGCGGTCCTGAACTCATCCACCCGCTCGACTCCATCAGTCTGCGCACCCACGGAGTCACCTCCCGGGTGCCGGGGCTGGAGGACGTGAAGCTGGCGGAGCTGAGGATGCTCGATCTGTGTCGGCCCTACTCGGACCTGATCCAGCTGCCGCGGCCCACACCGAGACTGGCGCGTCAGAGGGCGGCGAGGTTGCAGGAGCTGGTGCACATCTGTGCTGGTGATGGGATCACTCAGGAAGGTGGGCTTTATACGGCGGCATAGACAGGAAGACGTATAATTTCAAATAAAGAAGCCATTTTTTTAATTTATTGATTTTTCGATATTTAAAAATAAATCAATTAAACTTTTTATATTACTTCTATTTTAGGAGTAGTGTGTATTATGACACGTGTATAATTGTAGGAAGGGACTTTCAAGGAGGTGAACTTGCTTGGCACTTACTTGGGGGGAAATACTTCAGAAATCGATAATATGTTCACGTGGAGTTAGTGTAATTCTATAAAGAAGCGTATTTTCATACAGGCAATAGTGGTTTTCTTTCTGTAATAATTAAATGGTGTTACAAAATTATTTTTCGATGCCACAATTATTCAATAAATACTTCATTCTCCAAATAGCTGAGCCGAAGAAATGCCCATGATGGGAGAGCCTTTTTTTAAAACTTAAAAGTTTTAATTAATTAACAAGATATATCAGATATTTTAATACAAGTTTAGCAGTTCTTTATAGTTGTTTAGTTGAATTGAACATTAATGTTGAGTACACGACCAAACGAGATATATTTAATAGTTCGAGTTAATAGAAGGCCGATTTTAATTTACGAGATGAAGATGAACAACGATCGCGTATAATTCAGATGTTATTAGGATATTTCTATTTTGTAAGCATTATAATTTAAATTAAAAATCAAAAGTTTCCTACAATTATTCAATACTCTAGCTATTCTAAAATATAATATAAAACATTATTAGATGTTATGACTTTCTCTTACCGCAACATATAACATATTTTAAGTAAATATACATTTGATAATATAATATACCATTCCATTTTCCACTACGTTTTAACAGCTAATAAATTTATTTGGGATATCACCAGTATGATATATAGGTATGGAATTGTTGTATATATACATTTTATTCACATTTATTATATGATTAGAAACGGAATTTTAAAGTTTACATTAATGGTAACATAGCTTAGATTTAGACAGGGAGCATATATTTTAAATTAGTTACTAATGTGATCACTGTTTATATCTTTTGTTAGAGTAATTGTATTCGCATGGGAACCAATTGATAAACAAATATTGTTATCTGTACTGATAAATAACAAAAAATTATAATTCCTCAAAACAATTGTGTATATATGTACCGTAAAAATCAAAAGTATAAATATAGTTTTGTGGAGAAATGTGAATTTGTTGCGAAGTATAAAATTATAATATTGAAAAGATAACACGAGAATAAATTTATATATATATGAAACAACAATATGAAACAACAATAAAAGTTAAGAAATAGTCGCAGTGAAAGAATGTAAAAATAATTACTATTATTGTTCAACTATCTCATTTGGTATCGAGCGTTAATGATACTTAACTTCCAGGGCGAATGTCTTTATCTCCATCGGCCGCAAAGTGACTTGCAGCTGTCCTAAAGAAAGAACCGTTGGCCGTGACTCACTCTGTCTGTCACCACTGTTCCGTGAGTTCCACGTAAGCCGCGTCATTTGCGACTTTGGCAAAGCACCCGCCAGACTCAACTCCTCCCCAGAAACAACCGAGAACCCGGTGAACAGACCATCAAGATCCACTGTCACCGGATTGGAGAGCAGCGAGTCTTCGTTCCTCTGGAAAATGTGCTCCAGCCTGAGCAACACTTGCCCCTCTTTCCATCCCTCGAGGGTGAGGATTTTAACATTGGCCGGTAACGGGCGTTGAAGTCCCGAGAAGCTGGTCCAATTGGAGGGCTGGTTGGTGGCATTGCTGGCGGTTACAGTGGGTCTTGCCTGCATCACGTGCATCCAGTGACGCATCAACGGTGAACTGGCCTTCGTGGTGTTCACCAGAAGCCAGTGGCGCCCGCGGGCAATCAGTCCCTTGCCGTCAAGCCCGAGTTCGTTGAGCGCTTGGTTCACTCCCAGACCGTCGTCGACACCGAGTCTGCGGTGGACCATGAGCTCCAGCTGACCGTCTCTCAGACTGGTACCGCCTTGGGCGCGGTCAACGAGGAGGGTCATCTGCAGAGCCCGTTTCTCGTCACGGATGTACACAGCCGAGTTGATTGGATTGTAGTTTCCGGCGACTGGCTCCTGGTTGGTGAAGTTCCAGGTTTCTCGGTAGTCATACATTCGCTGCATCATTTGCCTTCCATTGGAGTCGGTGTAGCAGGTCCTGTTGTTCTGCAGAGATGTGGCATAGTTGACGATCACCTCTTTGCCAACACTGCCCTGGAAGGGTATCGGCCCCACTGTCCACTCCACCTCAACGTAGGGCGTGTCTTGGTAAAGACGGGTCACTAGTGTGGCCCACTGGGAGAATTCTTGGTGTACCTCCTGTACTCGCTGGCCTCGATACACTCTTACATTAGAGGTTGAGAAGCGCCAGGCCGTCTTCTCATTTGGTCGAAAGATATATGCGCCGGAGGCCCGTTTGTCGTCCCTAGAATTGTCGCCCACAAAGCCCGTGTAGTATTGGAGGTCGATGCTTGCGTCAATTGATACTCCGCTGTTTAAATCGGTGATTGTTGTCAGCAAATTGGTTTTACTGCTGAAGGTAAGTTTCAGGAAATTATTTTCAATAGTGAAGTCATCCCCCGCTACAACTGGTGGAGTGTGTTTTCTCCTCACTTCCTGTTGACGATGTGATTGAGGTAAAAATTTAATGGGATTAAAGAAATAGGTGGAAAGTCCAAGAGGCTTTAGTGTAACAGGAAATACGGCTTCATAGGTGGCAGGGCTCTTTCGCTCAGGAATAGATTGTGTCCTCTCCGACACTGGAACAATGTCCGGTATAATTTTAATGTTATCATAACTTAGAATATCTTGATTCTGTGAGATAACTGGTATTCTTGCCCAGTGAGTCACTGGCCAAGCCAATTGATTATAAAAAGATACGGAAAATCGGGCATTGGTCTCGGTTGTGCTACACTGACTAATGTTTAGAAGTCCACAGAGTTCACTTTCAACTAGAGTCGCTTTACTCAGCTTTTTGTAAGATTCTGAGAGACCTTTAAACGCCTCGATGGTACCGTTGGAGAGCCGAAGACCATTGTCGTACGCTACCGCCTGTGTTTGGGTCCCAGGAAGTTGGCCGTGATTCAGATTGATGGCCAATCCACGACTCAACAAAAAGACCTGCTCTGTCACCTGTTTATCGGTGAACATTCCAGAGAGGACAGACAGCTGTTTCACAGTCTGTAGGAATGCATTTGTGTCGCGAACGTAACCCTTGAGAGTCGGTCGACTAATGAAACTTCCCGTCCAGAAGGTGTGAGCTCCGCTGGCGTAGGGGAAAAATTCGTCCGTTTTAGACTTGTAGGTGTAGTTGGCCGAATGCGCCGCGTAGGTATAGCACGGAATTGTCGAGTAGAGCACATTGATTTTACTACCTGTTGCCTGCCGGGCATTAACGTACTTGATTAGCTTGTCTTCGTTCTTAAACCAACGATTGGCCAGTTCATAATCGAAATCATGGCCCATCGGGATAAACACGTGATTCGTGGGATAGACAAGAGCCCACTCTTTTACGGTTTTGATGAATAAATCAATTTTCGTATCCACATTGTAGTCGAACAGACGGGGGTCATCCATAACTGGCTCATCTCCATTGGCAAAGTCGAACTTTGGTGGCGGCAAGTACAAATTGTTGAGTATCCCCACAAACAAATCACTCGACGATCCGAGATCGCCACTTCCGTGCCAGAGAAGCTCCATTCGTCTCGTTTTCCTGCGCAAGTTTTCGTCCTGATAGTCCAGCCGGGCAAAGTAAAGCGAGTCATGACCCATTTGGGCCAACAAAGAAGCCATCTCCCGGGAGTGTCCGAAGGTGTCAATCTGCCAGGCAGTCAGCGGTCGGCCACAGCTGCCAAACGTGTCCACCAGAAAGCGTTCCCCAAGGGTGTGCTGATCGATTATCTCCTGGTAGAGGGCCGAGGCCTCATCGTTCATGTTCCAGGCGTTGTTGCCAAACATCAGGCGGCCCTCGTTCACCATCTGCCGCACGATTGCTTTCACGTTGTCGTCCTGTTCGCCCCACCAGCGCCAGAAGTAGGCCACTTCAATCCAGGTGAACCGGCGCTCTTTGTTGAACATGAGACCCTGGATAATGGCGTCCAGGTTGTACTGGATCCCCACGTTCATGATGTTGTTGTGGGATCCGTAGTAGTACTGGTCGACCGTTTTGTCCCAGCCTGTGTCGCAGTGGCCGTGGGGGACCAGGTGGATGTTTAGCATGTCCGCTTTGCCGGCACTGCACGACGCGTAGCCACCACATTGGGGGGCGTTGGATGACGAGAGAACCACTCCATGGACAAATAGTAGGAGGAGGATTAGGGTTTGTAGGAGCATTGTAAATCCTCTAAAGCTTGTAACACGGAATTAAGTGCAACGTATTGTTTGATGAATACAGATAATTTGTATATATGTCGATTGAAACTGTTTCTTTGTTTTATAGCTACAGTCATCTGTGCATAAGAAGTACTTGTAACATAAGGCGTCTTAAATCAAAGGTTGTTCGAGTTAATCTGTTCTTGTATCATTTTATTATAGATAACAAGTAAAGATAAACAAGTATTATTGATTGGTGCGCTCGAAGGTTTTGAAACAGTTTTTGGAATTGGTTTTTACAATTAAAACTAACGGATATGACTTTCTGTCAGATTATAGGCTACGATCAAGATGATGTGAATACATTTAATCAATAACTATCCATCTACATTGTAATACTGTAACACTTAATCAGTATGTTAACATTGCATTAAATTATATATTTTTTGTCTCTAAAATTAAATTATGTGATATAGTATTATAGCATTTTTAACTGCTTAAGTCACTTTTGGTAAAATAATAATTTATTGAGTTGTACAGTACTAATTATCGTCAGCCAAACATATATTTATATTAAAAGCATTAACTAATTCTAATTTAATGTAATACTAAACTATACGCAATTATGTTTATTAAGACTGTAATACTTTTTTAGTTAATCATTGATGGTAAGTCAAATGCAGTGCAACCTGTATGAGATGTTGTATTATGAAAGAGATGTCATTTACCTGATGGACATAGAATTCAACTAAGAATTCAACAATTTATTTGAAATAATAGATTTTCTGTGTCAAATAATTAATATTTATACATTACAAGAGAGATACATGTATGGATATTATTCACAATATTTAGTTATTGCTCTTCATAGCGCTGTTATTTCTGTAAGAACTTCTAGATGTTGTTTGCAGAGGGTACGATATTGTTTGTGTTGTCAGCTTATAACCAATATTTGCCATGGTGATAAGTTCGCGGTCGGGGTACTCCGTTGAGAACGGCCCTCTCAGAGCTCAATTTGTTGCCAACTTTAGTTATCCGAGCGCTATATATCAGTATGTAATGTACAATATACACTTGAAAATGAAAATAATTTAGTAAATAATTAATGATTCTAATATTATGGGTGCTTTTTCAGGATAAAAACTAATTCCCACACGAGATAATGAGTTACATAATAAAGAGATAGGCAAACTTATATAGTCTGCATCCGGAATATTAGATTTTCAGTTTAATATTATACTGCGTCTGACATGTTGATTACACGAATGAGTGCAATCATCAATTTATTGAGTTTAATACTTTGTATTTTTCATTTTTGTGTGTATTTTTATCATGCTATAAAAGTTAGAGAGTCAACGTTTGAAAGTGAGTATTCTCGGTGTTCATGTATTTGGTACAGACACACTGGATTACATTAACACGGCTTTGTTATCATGTAAATTGTTTAAGTATGTATTTAAACCGTTTTATGTTATATCATTATATTTTGGCTAAATTTATGGATGTTTGTTTATCGGTGTTTGCCGATCAATGACCTGGAATCACTTGGTTTATGTGGAGTTAACTAAGATAAGAATCTGGAAAAGTTGGCTCAACCATACTACTAACATATCTTTGGTTAATGGGTACCTTTTTCTTCATCTTCTATATTCTCTCTCTCTCTTTCTTCCTCCCTCCCTAACTTATTCTCTCTCTCTCTCTCTCTAGCCCTGATGAAGTTTAATTTGAAGTATTTTTGTTGCTTTTCCTTGTGTTAATAAGGGTCACCGTGTGCGTGCCTGAGTCAGTGACGCTAGAGGACACCTTC
>JAUZND010091969.1:0-14884 GCA_034780555.1 Coelogynopora nodosa | reverse complement strand
TATGAATTAAAAACTTGTCTATGTCAAAAGACTAAGTAGCTGACTTTATTAAGTCACCGTTATGAATACCAGCCCTGGGCTTGTTTTGGGCAATTGTTTTAACGTAAAAGGTTCACGTTGCTTGATATATGTCTCTATAACAACCTATTCTTGTGAGTTTGATGCAAAGATACTAAATAATGACATAATTAATAATAATATCATTATTTTTTATATGGTTTAGTGACACGAAAAGAAGGACGTCTGATTACACGCCAATTCAATAAAAAACAAACCACTAATTACGTTAAACGTTGATGTGATAAATTAATGTAAATCATGAGAATATTCACGGAACTAACTTAGAATCCGTTTCAATATTATAAAGAAACCTATAAATTAAACAGCAAGATGTAAAAAATATGAACATATACTTATACACATAGAAACAATATGACTTAATACTGAAATAGTTAGGGGTGGAATCCACTGCGTACCTTATATTTCAGATGTTCCGACTTCCGATGATTCATCCTGAGTCAAACTTCTGAATCTGATAGAACATCTCGCATTATTGCTTCTACACAGAAGTTGAAAAATATCCCTGTATAAAACTTTTTTTAAATAATCATTGTCATTCTTTATTCTAATGACACCGGTGGCTTTAGATGTTCCTAACCAACCATGCAAGATATGAGAGATATTATGTAAACATAATAATATAAGAACATATAATATATATATAATACGTATTTTAACAATGATGTAAGAGACATAGACATTCATTTCCATATTACTTATATTTCCATATACAATATACATTAAATATTTAAGTATAATATAGTATAGTTGTCTAAATCACTGTAGAATCGTTCTCATTGAACTTTTACCACTTTCTTTGCTGTCTTCAGGATTTTTATAGTGTACTGGCAATCCTCCATCTGGGTTTATCCAATGCTGGCAAAACTAGGACCTATGGGACTGTTCCTATTTAACGTTTGTGCCTATTTGATCCTTATAATGTTATACTTTGTGTGCGAAACATTAACCGGATATCTTTCCTCAGGTAAGCAGTTGGATTGGGACGATTTTTTTGCTTTTTATTAGGATTATAAATAAATAAAGTTTTTATTTTATATGTAAATTATGTATAACTTTAAATATTGTTTGTTTTTATTAATTAAAACGACACCAAATTCCTTGTATAATGTTTTAATGAATTAATTTTAATACTAATATTATTATGATTGATAATCTTAACAGATTTTAAATATAAATTAAAATGGATACTTATATATATTGTTCATTTTAAAAATGGTCAAACTAAAATAACATTTATTATTGTAGTTATGCAAAAGTTAGTTTGTTTTACCCTTTATCAATAATTATTTATGAATGTTGCTTAATGCTCAGTATGCAGATGAGTAGTATCTACATATACAAATTATTATCATATTTTAGCTTTATTATCACTGGCTACCACCTAATTAACACAATCTCGCCGATTATTTAAAATTGTAGCAAGGGACTGAAATCAAAATTAAAAATTAGTGTCCTAGTATCCATTAGTTTAAAATATATATTAATTTGGCTAACACCACCAATTTTAACAACACCACCATATATTAACGACTTGAAGGGTGTGGGGACTAAGTGATTGTATACTATTGTCTTTGTCACTGTTTTGAGAATATTTATTTAATTCTCTAATCCTATTTCAGGGACACTAATTTATCAATTATGCTCGTTATATTATTCCGTCTTCATCATTGTTTAAGATGAGAAATAAATACAGACGCACGCAGGCCTAATTTTATTGACTGGTAGTTTAATTTTCATTCGATTCTGTCAATCAATAATTATCTAAGAATACATTACAAATGCATTATTATTAAATTTACAAATACATTTTAATTATATTAATCAAATTTGATACAGCCATGTTGAAAAATTTCGTTGTGTTGTTTAAATCAGCGAATAAATAATAAATTAACTACATTAACAATATTTAAGTGTAATGTTTATGCTTTTTTACTTTCACAATTTAAAATGTAATTAATGCGTATTCGTAAATTAGAATTATTTTTTGCCTCTCGTAATTTATACCTGTACATTTAAATATTACAATTTAAGAAAAAAAATCGTATTCTATTTAGTAATTAAATCAATTCAAAACGTGTAGTATTAAATATATAAAAAATATATTAATACTTATAAATAATTTCATAACTACATTTTATTCACGGTCAAATGAAAATTTATGGTGTTCGTGTTTATCGACGTGGTATATTAATTGTATGTTGTTCATTATTTTGTTTATCTCAGCTAAATCGAATAAAATGTCTATTGAAAGCATCAAAATTTCTGACTTTTAAATTACTTACTTTACGTTGAAATGTGAAAATTCATTTTCATCATAATTATTCGATAAAAGCTATTCACAGTTTTGTCTTTTTATAGTTTTTAGCTTATTATGTTTAAATTAGTATATTCTATATTAAAAACTCCTACCTTCCACAACAAGTAAACATATTACTTATTTGATTAGTTAGTAATAGATTCTAAATAATGCAACTTGACTCAAGGAAAGCTTTATTTTATATATTTCCTTGCCCGGTTTAATTAAAAAACAAAATATTCAATTCTACGAATTTTCTCTTGAACCTTCTATTTTGAAATACACAACATTAATTTTGTATATTTTATTTAATATGCTAGATATATACATTGCAATAATGATCGGCTTACATATTTTAGAATGTTATATTCATATTGAATATACTTATTATTTAAAAAAACCAATGGATTATATAATGTATAAAGTGTATTGATACACTGTACAGTATAATCCGCTTATAACAGGATTGAAGGGACCGTAAGAATTTGCTTGTTATAACCGATGCTTGTTATATCTGAGGTACTACAAAATTGATGTTATGTAATCATTAAATGTACTACATAACAATAAAAAACGAGCAATGTGATATTTCGTATCTTGGTTTATGACATATTAAACTACTATGTATTATAATGTACTCTGCGCTGTTTAATGCAGTCTATTGTGATTAGTTGAATGGCAACTATGTATGTAATAATAAATCAATAAATTATGCATTGATCAGTACTCTGCATTGTTTTATGCTGCGTGAGTGAGCGATGACAATGGGAAACACAGCTTACTTGTTATAAGCAGGCGTAATTATGTGTAGGGACCGAAAATCTGCTTATTATAGCCGGATTGCTTGTTATAAGCGAGCTTTCTGTAATGTATTTTGATACAAATTTTGTCGGGACCATGGAAGGTTGCTTGTTATAAGCAAGTTATTGTTATAAGCGAGCTTATTATAAGCGGATTATACTGTATCTTTAATTACTTTAGTATATGCCGATTCCATAACAAGTATAGTGTGTAGATTGGAATAATGATAAATCAGTTTAGCGTAATTAAAATCGATAGTATGACTGGTATTAAACAAATGAAGATTTATTTAGTGAAGGTATGGAAGTATCACGCCTAGTTTCATCGTAGTAGGTTATTAAAATCGTTATATAGAATTCGGTAGACAACTGCGGTGTTCAGATATTTTGCAATATAGAATTAGAGACTACATTGGATTTAAGGTTATTGGGATATTTTTTAATGTAACAAAGATTTAACGAAACAATTATCAAAAAAGGAGTTTAATATGGAATCAAACGGAGGAACATAAATTTTATTTTTCATTTCGAACTTAAAATTATAGTTAGGATTATTGAAAACATATTTTATAGGGCGATCAATAGAGTTATACTTAGAATGGATTTAGAATAAGCAAGTTTTAATTCATCATTAAGGGTTTCATTGATACAGACGCGAAGAGCTCTAAGAAAAAGACCTTGTGTAACACTAATTTTAATATTAAGGTTGAGGAAAGACTTGATGATGAACTTGAAATTCGTGTATTAGAAATTTTGGTGATAAGAACATTAAGAAAAGATATAGGGCTATTCATATTCTCTTCCAAATTATGTATAAAATGTTTATTGGGATATTGAGAATTTAAAAATTAAATATAATAATCGAGTCCAAAATTTGAAGGAACTATGGCAAGAAGATTGTCAACGTACCTCACCCAGAAAGAAAGCTTTATCCTAAAAATCTAGGAATTAACTCAGTTTCAAAAAATCTAAGATAGACTTAAGCGGAATATTAGCAAATAAGGAAATGTATTTAAAGAAAAAAATTATTCATTTAAGAACTAAAAGAGGGGGAAGATGATTGGCGAGCGATTAGAATAATTAGAAAAGATAATTACAAAAATAAATGACAAGACCGAGGGGGGACCATTTTTTATGCAATTTTGGTAAGCTATAAGTATAGTGTAAAGACGCAAGAGTAGATTTAAAAGAAAGAATAAAAGTTTTAAATTGGGGGGATTTCTTTGCAATACATTCTAATAGTTCCTTTAAATTTTTGACACGATTCTTTTCTTTCTTATATAAATGATCTTTATCCGACTTCATATTTTACTCATGAGTATTAAGAGAATGAGAATAGCTTTATTTCTTTTCCTGATGTTTTCTTTTCTTTTCCAAAGCTTCTAATAAATCAGTTTTTAATGTTCACGGCAAAGCTATACTCATTCCACTTTCTTAATATTAAAATTAGTGTTACATAATGTCTTTTTCTTTTAGCTCTTTGCGATGAATTAAACCTTGTTTTTTATTCCACGTAACAACTTGCTTATCCAAAATGTTTTTCACATAGGCCCTAGCTCTATCGCCCACCAAGAATTTTTTCAATAATCCTAATTATAATTAAAAGTTTGAAAAGAAGAATGTAATTTATGATCCGTTTTTGTTCCGGTATTAAACTCCTCTTTTGATAAACGTTTTATTATTTTTAATAATTTAACATATTTTTAATATCCTAATAACTTTGAATGGAACATACTCTCTAACTCTAATACAAAATGTCCGCCCAACGCCGGTTCTGCCGAATTTCATGTAAATATTATAAAAACTACGGTGACACTAGGCGTGATACTTCCAAACTTATAAAAGAACATAAAGATAATACCGCTAAATGTTTATTTCTTTAATACCTGTCATACTATCTATTTTAATTCTGTCAAACTGATTTGTCATAATTCTTATAATCTCCAAACTAGACGTGTTATGGAAGCGGCTTTTACTAAAGTAATTAAAAATATTAAATAACGGTTTCTTTTCTGTTAACAATAGTGTAGCTTCTAGTCTCATTAGCAGTATAAAATAAAATGTCCTCCGTGTGATCCTGCCTTGTCATTTATCTGGTTCTTTGTGTCTCATGACCTTGGTACTGTGTTCATTTTGTACATCTGTCTAGGCTATTTGTCTTCTTTATCTCTTTCTCTGTCGCCCTCCATTCTGCTTTTTCATTGTTCCTTAAATTGTATTCTTTGTAAAGTGTGTTCTTTATTTCTACCTGTTTACCGTTAATTCCGTCTTGATAATGATCGGTTCATGAGATCGAAACACCGAGTCAACAAATTCATTTCATTATTATAATTTGTTTTGTAAGTTTTATATTATTACGAGTAGTGTAACATTTAACTGGGAATAAAATCACTGATCGTTATGGAAGGTTATTGGTATGAATACAAATACAATCAATAATAGCAGTCATAATAACCAATACCGAATAAAAAATAATACAATTCAGTATGAGCTTGTTCGTGGGCATGAAATATAAGTAATAATTATGAAAATATAGTGAACAAAAATAATCTGTAACTTTTTACGCAGAAATATTTTTGACAGTTTACTGTGGTTTTTAATAAGAACTTCATGACAAATTTCATTGTAAGATAAAATAGGAGCTAACTTCCATAATATAAAGAGAAACACAAATCTGAATCTTAGTAGTTCAAAATGAGATTAGCACTGCAGAACAGAATGCATCAGAAGACCCCTTTTCAAAGTATTCGTTGTTTAATATTGTTTAATTATTGTTTAAATTATTTTAACGTATTAACTTATAAGATTAAATTACTCTAAATTATGTCTGTAGAGTGTAGTGTAGACCCTTGTAGTAAATTATATTTAAAAAATTTAATTTTCTGTTTAAATATTTCTTGCCAATCTGGCGATCATTTTCTACTGCCACTGTGTACTATATTCTGACTGATTCGGTAACTTGTGGACGGTTTTTAAAATAGCGAATTTGTTTGCTTGTTATCAACAAAACAGTGCAATTAATAATGTGCACTACGAAACATTTACACCTGTCGGGGTGCCAATCAAATTTGTGTATGGAATGGACTTTTAGGAAATTAAGGCGCACCACTCGGAACTGAACAGAGTAAAAATTACGTTGATGATGTTCTAATAATATTTTTTCTATGTATAATTACAAGTGTAAGCAGTATACCCAACAAATTCTATAAATGATTGTTTTAAACGGTAATTTATTAAAAGAACAATTTATTGTAGTTTCATTTTTTTCATAATAATAATATGTTAGATGAAATAGGAAATATATTTTAATCACAAAAAACACTGTAGCCTATACTTCTAATGCAAACGATCAAAAGATAGTCATAAAATAATACCAAACTATATGTTCAATACTGAATTTTGTTTAGTAAGGTAACTATTTTTGTTAAGGTATATTATAAGTAATAATACACTCTAACGCAATAACCGATTGTAAACATATTTTAAAAACTATATATATATATATATACACACTGTAATGAAAAAATAGTTACACAACCAGAAACCAACGAAGTAAAGAGACATAATATTAACCGAATAATCGGCCCTTATAAAAAGGTAAAATCAAGGTTGACCTACCCGTATACAACTGTGAATCTTAAGCGCCTCAACCCCACAGAACACAATGTTACAGAGGGCACATTTGGGCCCGTCAACGGTGTCCCACATGTGGTGAATGCGTCGTTCGTGTCGCTTCCTTGAATGAAGCTGGTTAAATATCTTCCGGCAGACACAGCAGGGGAAGCCGGACTTGTCGGAAGAGGACGTAGACTGAAAGCCACCCGTAGTGTTGGTGGTGTTGCTAATATCGGCAGCTACCGCATTGGCAGTGGAGAGGAGCGGTGAGAGTTTAGAAGCGACAGTCTTGAGGGTGTGCGTGGGCCGACTTGCAGATTTGTTTGCGGGTCGTTTGACGGTTTTCCCGGTGGTGGAACTGGTGCCGGTTGACTTGGGCTTGAATGTTATCTTAGTGATGCATGACAGCTTGCTGGCGATTGCTGGATGTGAGCGATACATATCCCGTTTCATGCGTTTCATTTGACTACTTGTATCTATGGGACGGGCAGTAGTATGAGTAGGTGGGTAACTACTGACATTTATAGCTGCAACTAATATTAGGCATGTGTTATTTTTTTGGTGCTAAACGCAGTATTTCCCTTACAATTACTTTAAGTACAATGCAGAATACTTTAATATGATAATTATAGCATAATAATATCAACTTTATGTACACAAACATAAGTTTTTATATAAATGAAGGTATAACTTAAATGAAATATATAATATATAAAGAATAAATAAACAGCTAGAAATTTCAGTTTACTAAAATTATTGTATCGTAAAAAGCATGCAATGCATAATAAAATATTACATTATATGATTCAAATGAAATTTAAGTTCCTTCAAAATCTAAGGAAAATAAATTGAAAAGAACACTGCTTGCATATAATACAGAAGAAAATGAAAGCTATATGAGTGAATTTTTGTTGTAATTTAACTATTTCAAAATTAAAGACATTTGAGAATATTTAAGGACCGCATGAAACCTGAATTGATGGTAATAATATATATTGTAAAAAAACAAATATAAACCAATGAGAATACAATGCTGAGTAAACTGAGGTTAACTAAGAGAAATGAAGTGACCCATTTAAACACAAGTTTTCATTTGTTTTTGTGACTAATTTAAAATGTATACTATGTAGTACAGATTATTAATATAAAAACTTAATTTCACTAGAAAAGTTTTTCTATGAAACTAATTTCTTTCACAATAAAAATAAATCAATAATGAAAATACAGTCTTCGAGAAAATGCTTCAGGTTGAACCTTTGGTTTGAAACTGAAATTGCTTTATTAATTAATAAAAACGTATTCAGAAATGTCTAAAAAATCATTAATTTATTAATCTACGAGTGTTGTAAATCTATGTATGCTTAAATAAATATAAAATAATATATGTCTACAATTACCATTATGGAGTGTTATACAAATTCGATTGCATCATTAAATTATATAAATCATTCTTAAATACTCGGTAAATGTATTGATTTGACTAAACGGCTAATTAGCGGCTTCCCCTAGTATAGAAAAGTTATATATCAATGTTATGTATGGTGAAAATAATTACATAACAAGGAGTCTACAGAAAGTATAAATTAGAATAGCACAGATTTAGCAAGTAACTGTGGACAAAAGTTAATTAATAGCAATATACAATACAAACATTGATTATTGTAATTTAAATATTAACATAAGAAAGTTCATTAGAGTAGTGTTGGATAAAGTGCAATAAAATAAACATATTTAAAATATGTATGAAAATATTTTGGAGAAAAAATATATCTATAGCATAAAACGAGAAGAGAATTTGATGATTTTCCATTGCAATATTACATGTTTATGTATGAATTTTAATTTTTCAACTAGCTAAATAACTTTAAAATAATCTTCTGAAAAATTAAAGTTTGACGGATACAATATTCTTGCGTTTTAGCTGCGATATGTTATGTAATTACTAGATAAAATTTGGCAGTTGATTGGCCGACTCATCTAACAACAATCAAACCAATAATCAATAGTATTATCTACGACACCAATCTGCCTTCATATCCCTATAATATAGGGTAATGAAGGATAAGAGAGATGTATCTGCACCTACATTTATGCCCGTGTCGACAGTGGCGCACGAGATCACAGGCTCGGTAGTACTCGCGCTTGCAGCGGGGACACCTGTACTCGGCCGAGGTCTGCTTGTGCTCCCTGCCGCCCCCACCTGTCGTCGTCTTGGCACTCTTCTTAGTGGACCCCTTGGGCGGCCGTGGAGAGGCGGCAGCAGCTGCAGCAGCAGACTTGGCTGTTGTCTTTGAAGCAGTAGTTGGCTTCGACTTGCTGGGGGAGGAGTTGTTGGCTGCCAGGGGAGTTGCTTTGGGGGTCTTCTTGCTGGTGGACTTCTCACTGGGAGCGGGGGTTGGTGGTTCGTCGGCGAGGACGGTTGATGGTGGCTGGAGGGGCAATAGAAGCGATGCAGTATTATCGGGCATAGGTCTAAGGGGAAATTAACTATTAAATAAATAAACAATATTTAATGATAACAACAAATTATTCTATTTTGATTAATAAAATATCTGTTCTGCTAACTAAAACTGTGAATTGTTATATTGCTTATTTGGTGTAATCACATTCGTTATAGTGTAAATTAGTCTTACATAAATATTGGTCTAAAAAAAATTTCTTTTTGTTATTCGATTGGTTGAATAAGAATATAAATAAATTTTTAAATTTACAATAATTAAAAATAATAAAATGTTAATTCCAGTTGTCAGGAAAACAGTGATTTAATATCAATTAAACAGAATATTTTTTATGTTTATAATTTCTAAAGGGCATCAAAGAAGATTGTGTCGTTATTTAAGAATTACCACTTCAACACATCTAATTATTACGCAAATTACTATTATGTCAACCTAACTGAAAAACGAAAAAATACGTTGCAACTAGTTGAAGAAATGTCCGCTTTTATTAAAGAAGCATTGTAACGTCTCACTTAGTTTAGTTAAAACAAAACCAAATTTTAATCAAGAATTTCTGCGACAACATACTATACAACAACAACAACAAGACACAACGCACTCCAGGGGCCAGTTTGATCGTGCTGTAGGAGAACACACTATTGATCACGGGTCCGCCATTGTTCTCCAGCGGGAAAAGATCCCCCGTGCAGCCGGACGATGTGGAGGGATCTCGGGTGTCAGAGTACACAAGGTCCAGGTCTACTGTGGCCTCCTCCTTTACTGTGGGTCGGGAGGGAACACTGATACTGGAGGGGGGACGCGTGAAGCTGCTTGCTCTGCTTGGACTCTGGCCATCGTCTAGGTGACAGAACACACACACACTGCACTGTTAGCATTCCACGAGCAGTAAACTTATGTATAATAATAAGCTTATAGTAAACTTAATAGTATTTTTTAAAATTTTAATTCGAAAAATATTAAAGCTATCATTTTAAAAGTTATATAACATGTCATTTCTTACCCTTTTTAAAATAATAAAATATTTATTCAACACATCGTTACTGTTAGTAACATAAAACAATAACAGTTTCTAATATCTGTAAATTTCTTTTAACGTTAATAGAGCAGGTTTGATTGGCTGAGCAGTTCACAGTTACAGATACACTAGTTATAGTTACTACACTAGCAGATAGTTTATCTGCCGATATTTTAATAAAATGTTTTTAACTTATTAGTCATTACGTCATAATTTTTTTATTATCTCAGGAAACGTTGTTTGATCATACTTGATAATATTATCCGGAAAGAGAGAAAACAGACCTAAGTAAAAGAGATAACGTTGAATGATATTCATAAATAAATAGAAATTAAGCATGTACATAAACATAACGTCGTTTTAGTCAATCTTGTAACCGGTTGTATGAAAACTATAATGAAGGTGTTTTTCCAAGTAGCACCTAGAACATGAAATTTACAAACATTATGATAAAGTAAGCCAAATAGTATGCATTGCAATTAATATGATTAGCCAGGCCAATTAGAAATATCAGAATTCTTATACATAAATACCATGCTTTGTGTTAGATACCTAATAAGAATATTAAAATATATTCTATTTAATAAATTTATGTAATAGTACATAATAAATACACAACTGTCAATTTATTACATACTAATCCACCTGTACCCTGTAACACAATTTTCATAAATACGCATAAAAACAATAAAATATGAAATTCGATTCCTAGACACCAGTCTAATTGCAATAATGTATCTAATGTACAAAATAGACACATTTTACATCATAACTAAACATATGTATCGAATAAACAAAATGGATTATTTCAACATGTGCAAAACAGGAAAGTTATTATACTGTTATTGACATGTTTAGCGTGGTACATTATAATTGTTAAACGATGAAAAATTATTAATCAACGAACGAAGTGAGTTGATCAATAATTTTAAATCGTGTCAATAACAGTATATAATCTAAATTTAATCATACTTTATAACTCTGAAAAAGGTTCAGTCGACCCGAATATAGTTTATAAATTACAAATCTTTGTTGTTTCTTCATTTTTCTGAAGGGTTTTGTTTTTAATATTCTCAACCAAACTCGTATATTTAAAGATTTGCTAATTTAAACAAATTTGCCATATTTTTGATCAGTTTTAAACAATTCAATAACATGTAGATAATAAATGAATACCTTATTAATAAACAGTGTTTATATTTTATTTAAAACTATATGTATTCATAATAAGAATAACCAAAGTTTTATAATTACTATTAGTAACACGAATTTCCTAAAAATTTCAGTGATTTATTTTCTTTTTAATTTATTGTTTTTGAAATAGTTAAAAGTTATTTTTAAATATCTATGGTTGTTAGTTTTACATTACATTCACATAGTTTCCCCTCACTTTAAATACGTTTTGTAATAATCAATATATAAATTTCTTAATAAATAAAAATTTATACCATTGATTTATGCAATAGTCACTAACGCTTTAAAAAACTTAATTACGCAAAATTATTTTAAACAATAACTGAATAAAACAACATTTTTACATAAATGGATTACACTGAAAGTTTAACCAGAGTAGAAAGCATACAAAATATTAGATTTCGTAAACTTAATGAACGAACGAATTCTTTGAATCATTTCAATTCCCTAGAAATAGAGGCCTTAGAATATATGCACTCCAAAATAACAGTTAAATACGGCGGTCCAATGGATATGATATTGTTTTGTGACTTTATCAATAATTGTTTCAATGTTTCAAACGAAATTTTAACGCAACGTCTGTTTGCAGTTTTTGACATTGGTTGCAGCGGAAATATAACTGTTCACGAGTGGATCTATGCCCTTGGAATCATATTGCGCGGAACACTGGAGGAACAAGCTGATTTGGTGTTTAACGTATATTCGAGAAATAAACGTATGATAACCGCTCACGATCTCAATTATCTGATTTGCAACATGCTACTGCCTACTTCGTATGAGCAAGGCCACTTTATTAATAAGGCAACCGAATCTGAGCTCGCTGAAATAATCGATACTCTCAAAGATGGAGCCCTTGATATGCTGGATATCGGCGGGTATGGCGAAATTACTCGCGACGACTTTATTAAAGCAGTTAGGGAAGAGCCGGTACGCCTCGAGTGTTTGGGCATTTGTCTACCGGATCCCGATGTTAAAGAATCCTTTCTGAGCATCTTTTCAGTGTTACACGAAGCATCATTTCTCACCAATTCTCAGCAGTGGAGCTATCTTAAGACGGAAGAGTTTGACTACTGTCCAAACTCCAGTTGCGGGCTTATTGTACCTCCGGTGATTCTTTTCAACAGGGAGAGTTTCGCATCTTTTGACAAAAATAATAAAGAAGAAATATTAATTTTGTAAATATAGTGTATAGGTATAAAATGTTTATAAATACCTAATTACTTTTTATATATTGTATGTGTTTATATATCCTAACTGTATATATTTACTAATATATATATATATTTGATACCGTAAATGTTTACCATGTATACTTAGTACTACCGTATTGCTTACTATTTTTAATTTTATTAGTTCTGCACTTGTAATATATTTATACTTATGGTATCTACGTGAGTCTTATACGAAAAAATAAGTGTACTGTATTTAAACTGCAATAAATGTTGTGGAATACTTGATTATTATATTTATTGAGGGGTATATAATCTCAAATATTATCTCAGAATTGGGGGGCTGCGAACTATGCGGTTGCCGAAACTAAGAACATGTTCGGAAGCATTATATCTTTACCTTGGATAAAGATAAAAAACTACTAATGTCGATTAATTTATTCATTACAAATAGATTCCGATTTAAAACATGATTTCGTTTATCTAGGTGAGTATCCTGTAATCCTTGCAAGGGGGAGGGACGTGAAATTTTGTTTAAAAATGTTGTTCAAATGAAAAATTGTCACTGAAAGCATTTATTTCTATCTTATGGCATAATATAGGAATCATTGACCAAATAAATATTTATACCTGCAGGTATCTCTTAACAATATTTATAAACAAAAAAGCACAAACTTATGTTTTTTATCATAATAATTTTATAATTTTTAGAAAAATTGGTTTTAATAAATGTCAATGTATGTACTGTATAAATCTAAAAAATGATGTTCCTATTTATTTTTCGATCTATTTGAAACTAACAGATTTCCAGAAACTTGCATAACAAAAAAATTATTTGTTTATTTGAATTGGACCTCCTTAGCCCGATAACGTGAGTTGGTCTAAGTCTGTTTTGAAAATAAATAATGACAAATTGTATGTGCGATATCGTATATGGCATTTGTCTTATCCAGTATGGTTGTCAATTTGGGCAAATTTTTAACTAATCCAAATTTGGAATCAAAGACAAAAGATTCACTGGACATCCTCCATTTAGGAATCAAAGGGTAACATAATATGTCAATCGAATTATAAATTGTACATTATAGCATGAAGAAATTTCAATAAAAACTGCAATGAAACTGTAAACTAAGGAATTGCTGTTTTTGATTGGCTAAAATTATTGCCAGAGGAAACCTACTTTTCTAGCCAGGCGTTGTCAAAATAAACAAGATAAATTTGGCGGACTTTTTAAATGTTAAAATTAGCTAAGCTAGGGAATTTTGAAATCAATATACGTTTACATTTAAAATAATTATAAAACACACAAATGAAGTGAATTAGAACTAATATTAATTAATTATTTGACTTTTTAAGTAGTATAGTAAATAAAACTTTATAAGTAGGGGAAATTAATTAATATACATTATTAACAAATAAATATGCAGAAAAGTTAAAATAATTAATTACACTTACAGTTACACTTACACATACTAATATTTATTATAATATTACTTAATAAAATATATTTTCATTGTTTTTAAACATTTTACGTTATTTAACCTGCCATTATTTGTTTATCTAGCTACATGTTTTATTTCCGACCTTGAAAAAAGATTTTTTATACTTACGGATTTTTCCTCAGAATTTAACTCAAAAACCTATATTTAACATTCACTTGTACTTAATATTTACAGTAATACTATGGCTTATTTTTTATTGACAGCTATAATATGACACGTGTTTAATGAATATGTAGAGAAATGTGTGAAAAAGGTTGCAGACAAATATATTGATTGAATATGGCAAAGAAATGATATGGCAAGCAATTTTTCAAATTAACAAGTGATTGTTTTTTAATTACAGCTGATTTTATAATGTGTCAAATCCCCCTACCCCTCACTTTGCATTACAGTTCTACATACTGTTAATGGTTTTCATTTTTATACTTTCAATAAAGTTTATCGATTAGAGTCAAACGTATATTTAGAATTTTACACGAGAAGGAATACTAGATTGTCTCTTATTTGATTTTAAACTTAAATTATATATTAAGATCATATAAAAAGATTTCCGTTTCTTTTCGAGTTTTTGAATTTTTTTCCAATATCCTGATAAAAATAATTTATTTTGAATTGTTAATGAAGATATTATCAAAATCTTACTAAGATCCTTGTTAGAAATCAAATATTATTACCACTCTTATTTGATTTTAAACTTAAATTATATATTAAGATCATATAAAAAGATTTCCGTTTCTTTTCGAGTTTTTGAAT
>JAUZND010091968.1:0-14884 GCA_034780555.1 Coelogynopora nodosa | reverse complement strand
GCACTTGGTCACTCGCCCCCCCCCCCCCCTTCCTTGCGTCCCGTTTTTTGGTTCTCCGAGAAGGTTCCCCCAACACATATAGAAGACAGACACACTCGCAGACACGCATTCTCTCAATCATCTCCGCAGTATATATATGTATAGACGGCCCCGAATTCGTCCGTCCCCTCACCCCTCCCCTCCCCTCCCCGCAGCAGTCAAACTGCTCCTGTCGAGGGAGAGAAAAGTTCGTGACAATCTGGGGGCCTATACAGTCGTATTTGCTGACAACACAGTCCAATGCATACTACATTAGACGACGACGAGGAGAGAGAGCAATTCTGAAGCCTCACGATTGTCGTGGACCTCTGTGTGTTCTTCCTCTATGTATATGTACGCACTCTCGTTCGGCCAGCTACTTAGCTGCTCACATCTCTTCAAGACAACCGTCTTGACTAAATCACTTGTCAAATTCGGCCTGATCTATGCACGAAACCCTCCCTTTATTATTCTTCCTGGAAGAGACGAGAGGGCCTTTCATCCTCTCCTGCCTGTTACATCAGATTGTGTTCAACGAAAATTGACCGTGGTTTTTCTTCAAACTCGGAATATGCTACTTCGTCTCGGTTCTCCGCTATATATATATATTATACAGATCAAACGCCATTTGTCAATCGTCCATGATATCTGCCGAACTATAATAACTGTATATACTAATATATATATATGCATATGCGGCCAAGATTACATAATTGGTACACTTCTTTCATAACTGCGGATAGCATGATTAATGATTCGGAGCATAATTAAAATCAAAAAAGGTTTATTCTGCGAAGCGCACGATTTTCGCAGAAATCTTTATTCTCCCCTATTATATACTGTAAAGAACGTGTAATTTTTCTGTTAAGTATTTTTTATATAATTGCAATTTTCAGAAGAAAAAAAAGCGTCAGCAGCTGAAATGATTTAGCCTATCAAATGATATATGCTTATCTTAAATAATGTACAATATATTGTATATACCTATAATTGTTTTATGAAAGATAAATGATTAAAAATGTTAAAAACTGAAACCTGATTGAAAGCGAAACTGAAAGTGAAGTAAAGTGAATGCACGATGGGAATATTTCTCTAACAGTATAATATTGTATACGTAATCCACAGTTCAGAAAATCAACAACAAAAAAACAATTGCATATTCAAACACCTACATATCAATATTGGAAAATTTTACAAGAAAATCTTTTCTATATATTGTATCAATTTAAAAAAGGACAATTTTATCATTTTTAAACAAGTGTCATATTTTCTCAAAAATGAAAGGTTAATTTATGCGCTGTTCCGACCGGTAACATGACTTGCATAAGGCGT
This sequence comes from Coelogynopora nodosa, assembly GCA_034780555.1. Lineage (NCBI taxonomy): Eukaryota > Metazoa > Platyhelminthes > Proseriata > Coelogynoporidae > Coelogynopora > Coelogynopora nodosa. Next base: position 13,534 of record JAUZND010091968.1, on the reverse strand, counting down.
TATACCAAAAGATACATGGCTAGGCTATTTCACATTATTCTCAGATAGGATTTTGAAAAAAAATCTTTATATACTATACACATGTCTCTTTGCAATGCAACAATTGAATAGGTATTCTATATATCTGATATTCTGCATATACGTCATCGCTGTTTTTATACGTTATGAATTGCTGGAAGAAGATAATATGTCTACCTTTCGACTGCTGCAGCTGCTATAATGTCCGGTGTCATATGTCCGTTATAATAAAACATTTAATACAATTTATAACAAAATGTCTAAATTAATTGTTCGCAAACTGTAGCTGAGGGGGTTGTCACTTAAATGCGGAGGAAAAAACCGGAGAAATAAATAATTAGTTTTCAAGGTCAGCATTAAAACAAATAACAAAGATCTACTCACAATTTCAATTTATAGAATGTAATAATTACTTAAAATTAGTTATAATTCTTTTATTTGTTGTTTTCAGAATTAATTTAAATTTATACATATTTTGACCATTTTTGTCGACATTCTAAAATCCCCTATACATTTGTTTTTATTAATTTTATTTTAAAATCTACAATTTAATTTATTTTATAGATACTTTTGCACTGGACGACCTTTAAAAATAGTTTAAATTTCCTTCGGATTTGTCCTCAGGTTTTTCCTCCGGATTTAAGTTACAGCCATCTGAGGGTACCTCATAGAAACATATATATATATACATATATATATATATAATGTCAAATGATACTAAATAAATTTCAAATTATGGGAGATTCGCGGGATAATCTTCACCACAAATAACCTGAGGGGATGAGTGTTTTTGAGAATAAATTGAATAAAATTTTATAGTATAGGCTTAAAATGTTTGGACGGCACTAAATCACATTATTTTTTTATGGTATATATGATTATAAAGCAATGTAGACTGGAATATGTGATACAATACTAACATATAAATCTATTTATTTATTTATATTCTATTTTATATGATTTAATTACACCTATAATAATTGTTAACCTTTTAAATTATATTATTTTGCGCTACAATAACTATTTGACTTTGTCAGAACGTTTTCTGGTTATAAGGTATATTTTGAAATATGCGTACTCCGGCGTGCCAAATAAACGTAACCCCCCGTTTATTTATTTAGTGTCAAAAATAGACAACCCCCCCGTTTATTTGGACCCCCTGATTATAATAGGCAACCCCCCCCCCCTGATTATTTATTATATATATAGTAGGCAACCCCCCGTTTATTTGGGTTTTTTAACTTTTTAATCAACGACCAACATGATTAGGTACTGATTTATCATTTACTAGATAGAAAGCTTAACCACTTGTATATTGAGCTACTTTTTCAATTAATCATTTTTCTCATCCTTTACTTACCACATAAATTTCCATAATTTAGAAATAATTTTCTAACAAATCAATGAAAAGAATAAGTAAACCCCCAGTTTACTACAATCAACCGATTATTTATTTTAAAGAAATCCCCCCCCACGTTTATTACAACCCCCTCCCCCGATTATATATATTTTTTAAATTGATGGACCCCCTCGATTATTACAACCCCCCCCCCCCCGATTATTTGGCACGCCAGAGTACTGCTGTTAGTGGTATTCTGTGTTAGTAGCTATATGTGGGGTTGAAAGCGTATAATTGTAGTTTTTAATTTTTTAAAGAATGATGATTCCTATTGTTGACTCTAAATTCCAATATTTATTTTAAAAGTATGTTGTACATATATCTTTCAATATTGTATGCAGTGGAATTGAGCTGGAAATTATGCATAACAATCGAAAAGCGTATTAGGTCAGATTTTACGTCGAAGTGAAGAAAAAAAAGCGACTTTAAGATTTTTTACCAAATTCCCAATTCTGTAATATTAATATTATTTTTAATTGGTTATTGTTCATTAAAGGAGAATACAATTCGGAATGAAAATTCAGTAATAAGAGGAACTCAAAAAAAGCATTTATTCAGGAAGATGATTGAGCGTTTTATACAACATTCCTAAAATCCACTGAAATCCCGCTGGAATTTAAGAATGCGTTCAAAATCGGCATCAAAACACATAAATAGTACTTCTATTTGAGAACATATAATATTCTATTTTTAGCTTCAAATGGAGCAAAAATCAATATACTAGACTATCGAATTAGTTCACAAGCATTAGGATTAGAGGTGAAAACAATTTGGGACGGAATGATTTTTTCAATGCGGTTCCCAAGCAATACCATCCTATAAAACATACTGACAGTCCCCTGCTCGATTCCCTCCGGAAGAAAATCCCACCTCTATATCCCTGAACTGTAAAGAGTTTGAATAAAAGCAGACTCCTTTAATATCATAAAAATGCCTTATTTTGGTGGAAGCAGAGATACATAAATTGGACAAAATTGTGTGCCGATTAGTCTATAACAAAATATAAAGAGGCGCACAAAAAGATTTTAACCGGTTTTTAATTATGTGCTTTATATGCGGACCTTCCTATTTAGTAGATTACTTCATTATTGATTAATAATTACGTTATTTAATTTTTTTATTAAAAAAGAGAGTTATATTTCTAACTTCGGAATAACATTTCTCTGCCTAAATATAATAAAACATATAGTACTTAAACTATGAAAACGTTACAAAAAGATGAATTCACATATCTAATAGAACAACAATTTTGACAATAACTGCACGTTAGAATTACATCGTGAGAAAACTAAACTTAAATTCGTGATTAGCTTCATAGCCATTGGTAGAGTTAACTTAACCATACCTCAGATTATTTTTTAACATTTCTCAAAAACCATAGTATAAATTTTATTTATTTATTTATTAATTTTCATTTTCAATTATCGTAATATTTATCGATTTTATCTGTGAGCGCTTAAACTAGCGGAGTTAAATATACACCCGATATCCACTGTTGGATAATTATTTAAAACTTTTAAAATTATTCTCTATCTTTTTTATCCCCCACTTTAAACCTTAAAACAAGTTAAAGGACGAATTTGACGAGAAAAAAGTAAAAGTATAAGTTGAAATTAAGTGAGCAGCACTACGCTCACAGGTTAACGACATTCTTTTTATGCATCAATTTCATGACACAAAAAATTTTCTAACTCTAACGACGGCTCACTTTCTGTCGTTAACATCGTGGAGGGTCATTAAGCAAATTAGGAAGGATGTCAGATTTTAATTTTTTTAATTTAGACGTGATATAAGATAGTGGTGAAGAAGTTATGTTTCACTTCGACGATTCACTGTATAAAAAGCGTTTGAAAGACATTAATTAGTTTCTAATAGTATATAAAGTAGCGTATCCAGTTGACATTATTTACCACCACAAACCATAAATCATAATTATATCATTAAATAATCATTATGGTATTATAAGGATCCCACCAAACAGGTAATCGATAACTTTAGATAATTAAGGCCAGAGGCAAAGTTAGAGTTTCTTTGACGCTGAAGAATTTGGAACTTTTTAACGGTGACTGGCATTTTAATTCGTCATGACGCCTTCATCATTATTTGTTTGATATTGCATCCGAACAAAATTGAAATCCGGCCTTCCTTTTTTCGCATTTCCTCCTCCAAAATAATAGTCAGGATATAAAATGCTTTACTTTGCAAAATTGTAAGTTATTATAAGGATAATGTTTAAAAATAAAATTGCAGCTATTAATTGTACATGTTCAATTATGTATATGGTTAATTCACTGGCTTGTAAACTTTATCCAACTTAAGTTGCTATGGAAACTTCCAAGTGAGTTCAAAATATGTAATATAAACTGTACTTAAATTCAAAAATAATTAGAATTTAACTATAATATGCGATTATAATCAGGGGCGTATTTAGCTATTCTCTAAAAATTGAGAAAAAAAACAATCTCCGGTGCTTCATGGCTATGCGGTCAGCTTAGCGTAGAACATTTTGAGCTTTTCACATCTAAATCAGTTTATAATCAAGTTATACACACTTAATAAAGGGTACATTCACACAATTTCCCATCTGTATTTTTTATTTAGAATCGTCGGCCAGGTTTGAACATTATAGATAAAATTCTCCAACCACATTTTAACATCACATATTATTTATTGTAATTAAACCATTAAATTAAATAAATAAAATTAATTAATTTATTAATTAAAAATAAATTAAAAAAATAAAAAGCAAATAAAACATGCTGAATCTTTAGATTGCTAATTATACTACTGTATATAATATCGATATATTACTAAGTGTATACGTATTATAAAATGTACTGCTTTAATTCGCCTTTGTCTCATAGAATACAAACACTTTACAACGTGTAGATTCTGTAGGTAAGTATTTCCTCAAATAGGAGTACTATCATATAAATAACTACCTATAAACTATACGGTTAATGAAAATGGTCTTCTGTTTTATAACACTAATATTATATGTATGTATTAATATAAAATTATTAGAGAAAGAACTTTTGTGTTATAAAATTGATAACACGTTACAGCTAATATTTTATTTTTGTTTTCCTTGGGTTTTTCCAGAAATAATAATATGTCTCCGATATAACCTAAAATTGGTACATATTTTATAATTATTGTTGTAAATTGTTTTACAAATGTATAATATTACTTAGAAAAGTGCACCAAATATGAAATGTCAACAATTATTGCACGGATGCTTGATTTTTTAAATTACTGATTACGAGCTTCAGTGAATTCGATAATTTGAAAATGATATGTTGATTACATTTATCAATAATCAATAATGCAGCATATTTAATTAGGATCGCTAATTCGTTTTTGAATTTTTTAAAGCTTATATATATATACACAATTGTCGGTAATTATTCAAAAATAATAAATATTAAATGTTTTAGGATTATATTAATACTAAATTATTAACAATCAATAATATTGATTAAATAAAATATATTTTCTGAAATTTCCATGAATACATTATTTTGGCGCTTTTAGTATTGTACCCTATCGTAATGTTACATTAATCGTTTTCTTTATTAATAGGCTACTATTAAATTAACATAAATATTAGTATTTTTATTAAATTTAATTTAATTTAACAGTTTTTCATTTTGGAAAACTATAATTTCTGCACTGTTTCATTAAATATAACTGATTATGAATCCACTCTTATTGTTGTTATCTCTCCATATGACTTCATATCGACGTCGTCACAAAAATTTTTTAGAATGTTGTTTTTAAAACGTATAAAAGTTACAACACTATTATCTATATACTAAAACTATAAGTATTTCTGTAAACTCACTAATAACTCCCTGTACTATTAAATAAAAGTGTTTTTTATTTTGTATCTGTATTTTCTGGTATCGCAATTTCACTAACTATACTATATGCCTATGCAATGGGCACACATTTTTATCGTTTTAAGCTAAAGGTTAATTGTAAAATGTATTGATATTTTTGATATGTTATTTATTAATATTAATTATGTAATGTTATATAATACTATAAGATTAACAAAAATTACTATAATTTATATAAGTTTCTAAGATAGCAAAAAAAATAGACCATGCTCAGATCAGTTAGAATTTTTAAATGAGTAACTTGAACAAGCTTGTTAAAAATAAATTTAAAATTCTGGAAAACAATATCTATTTTTTCAAAGGAATATTTAGCGCATTCTCGCTATGTATTAATAGCCTTAATATATTTATAAATTATAAACATTATAAATAATATAAGATATTCAATGCCAAACGTTATGTTTAGCCTTAGTGGCGACAGAATTTATAATTTATATAAGAGAGATATGCGTAATTCAACTGCTATGAACCAATAAGAAGAAAAAATGTACAATATTTCTATGGTACTTAGAATATTAGAGAAAAACAGTCACCCCAAGGAACATTTCAAAGGCATTTCGACGAAGTATATTCATCAGGGAGATCTGTACAGCCCGACGCTGTTTCGTCTTTTTACATTTCTATACGGGTGACAATTTGGATGTGAATTTTAATTGGAATTTAATCTCATACGTGCGCATTTATGCCTTTTTATATGTAAATGTGTGTTATTTAATATCAATTTTTTTATAATTACGTATATTGGAGATCGAAGCATTTATTTTAATTTAGGTGTTGTGTAAAAGAAAATTATGTTTTAAAATATAATAATGTAAATTCCAAATTTACCTTATAATTTTAATCCATATTTTATAATGTTACTGTTCTGTATCTATATTGACATAATTTTCTCAACGTGCCAACAATTATTTGAAAGTGTAAAATGTTAGAAATAATTTCATTTGCGGAACTTTAACAAGATGTTTCAAATTATTTTTACTGTAAATTACTGTACACGAAAATATTTATAAAAAAATCTGATTTTTTGTTTGGTTAATAAAGGAATATATAGTCAGTCCGCTTGAATGTTTTTAATTAAAAAGTAAATCACAGTTTTAACCTTTGCCAGTGAAAATCTTGACTTGAGTATACAATAGGAAATGAGTGTAATATATGGGCACACGTCGTCTAATGAGGTGCAATTATTTACAAAACACATCGTGCTTAATATAATAGTAGAATGTCATTAAACTTTCAAGTAATTTATTTTCATTCATATTTCAAACATTGTTGAGGTACAATTAATCACTGTGAGATGCAATGTTCAATGTTTCTATAGAATCGATGGATATAAATTAATTGCTCATAAATGCACTCTTTCGTTCTAATTCGGAAGTATATTAAAGGCATATTTTCGACATATTAAAAAAAAATTAATTCTACTTATACCTAAACCCCTTTGTTCTCAGTTTACTATTAGTTTGATACCTCTTAGGGTTAATATATATTGTTATACTGATCCTAACATTAGTTAAATTCAATAATATAATTAGTATTAAATTATATTTTCAAAGTATAAAAAAGTGGCGAGAGTATTGTTCAATCTACTAACTGCGTTGTTTTCATGAAATGTATCTTAACTTATCCAATTTTGACATGTAAAAATTGACCAAAATTATTCATATAACGGAAAATATATACTGTGCACGAACATTGAGTAAAATTGTTTTAATTTGTTCAAAATCTTATAAAAAATCTCAAATTTAAGCACAGAAGGAAAAATAAAGGCGTATTTTAACTACATTTTTTTATTCCCCTACAACTATTGACATAAACAAACAAAATATTTCTCCTCGCTCTCCATTTTTTAACGACAAAGTGGCGAAATGTTTTCATCTCTATGAAATCTCCACTGTTCTTGATGAAATCCCTAATTATAACCAAACAAGTAGTGAAACCTGGTGCAGGCAGAGGACAAACTTCACCCTGACTTTTTGTGTCATGCATTTAATTCAGACCACTGCGTTACTCCATGAAGTTGTTGACTTTTCAATCGACAAGCCTGATGATTCAAACAGGCTGCGGGGCCCATTGTTTAAACAAACAAACGCAACTGTCGCGCGCGCGGTCTTTGAAGCTCAAATTTCATCAAATTGATATAATATACTTCCTTTACTGGGGATATTTACCAGGTTTATTCCGCAGCTATTATACAAAATGGTTAATATGCTAAATGTTATCCCATATTAAACAGTATATACAATTATTACGATAACAAAATTAATTAAATTGTAAAAACAAATGGCCCAACTGATCTTGAGTTATGTCTATATATTATTGTATCTAAAGACAATATTATATTAAAAATAACTATTTTTATTGTAACATTTAGTCAATCTATAGTTTTAAAACAGGGGCGTAGCCAGAAGGGAGCGCTGGGAGCCCGGGCTCCCCCCCTCCAAAATTCTATTTGTCGGAAATTTGAAATATTTTCGGATATTTCCGAAATCATTCAGTTTTTTAAATTAACTACATAATGTTTATATGTGTTTTTTTATTATTGCAGAGTAAATAATATACCAATAAAAGAATTTATTTGACTGTTTATCAGTAGTGACTGTAATTCTGAATCAATATTGAATCACGAAATATTTGCGTTTATTCATTCAAGTAATAGGTATAACGAATATTTCGAGCTCTCATATTTCATTAATTCGATTGAAATCGAGCTGATATATAAGGGGCGTTAGTTAGATGAAGACATAGATGACTCACAAATGATGGGCTTCAAATTGAACATTTATGTAAGTTGCATTCATCCGATCAAGTGAACATTACATGATATGTAGAGCTATTGGTAATAAGCGGTATCCATTATTATAAAAGAAATGCAGGTTTATATATAAATGGACTAATAGTCCAACAACAAAAATGACATGTTTAAGAGTTAATTTTTTTTAATTAAAAAATTAATTATTGATGAGTTCGTAAAAAGTATATGATCTAATTTACTATGTTAGAAATATGTGTTTGAAATAAATAGAAAAGTATATTTCTAAAATCTGACAACGTAATCTTTTGCAATATTTTGCAATATTTTGTTTTTAACTGTTGTATTCACATTAAAACGTTTTCATGCATGTGCACCTAACGAAACATACTAACAGTCAATAACAGCACAAAAAACCGCTTAACTTCATTATGAAAGTTAATTGCATAACTTAAATATGAAAACATATAAAGCAGTTTGGAACATTTTAAACATTAGATGCATTTTAGCATTTTTTAAAACAATCCTATTATTTATATTGTTTTTCCTATATTATTTATTTAATTATATTATATAACCAACTTGTACACTATACATCTATATAGTACGAACTGTCTGATATCATATAATTATAAATATAATTATAAGGCGCTGCAGGACAGCTGTTTGGGCCCTGAAACGGCTTTATATATTTTATTTTTAAGTTATGCATTCAACTCCATAATGCAGTTACGTGGTGTTTGCGACGTTATTAATTGTGCATCTCGAAAACTCATATTTTTTGTTGTCTTGATAGGCATAAAACAAACTACAAATAAAACATACTTACTTAGTATAGCTATTACTGCATCCTAATGTGAATACCACCAATCAAAAGCAAAATAATTCATGCCACGTGATAATGTTAGATTTCATGTTAATCAACTTTTACATTTTGAGTTCAGACACACTTTTATTATAAGAAAACCAAATAAGATGAAATAATCAGTTAAAATTATTTATTTTTTATTTTTGGAAACGTACTATGAATTATTAGTTTAATTAAAATGAATTAAAATCTTCGTCTTGTGACAAATGTCAATTTTTACCTTTGGATTATAGTCCCTTTTGCAGACCTATACTAATTCTATAGTTAACATTTGTAACATTTGTAACTACAATTTTTAATTTAGATATTATTCTTACAAATCATAAGGATCAATAAATCAATAATACACTAACTTCCGGAGAATTGTGTATTGAAGATATAGCTTTGTATACTCAACATTACCATAAATTCAAATCTCCTGAATGAATTAAATATTATCATAGAGAGAATTAAAATGTTATAAATTTGTTTTAAGTTAAATCTTTGAATTTGCGTGAAATAAGGACAAATGCCACACATAAATTATTAGAAATTAAATTTGATATAAATATACACATATTCAGGTATCATTTGCGGTGATTTATTGGAAAACAAATTAAATTATGCATAAACATATTTATGTTCAAGTCAGAACACATGTCTTACCGTAGAACACATCCATTCCAATTTTTTTTATTATATTGTGGATACATGATATATTCACACATAAACATCGTTTTTTTTATTAACCAATTTACACATAGGCCTATGCCAACTTTTAAAATATTATTCCAATATTTAAAGGTGGAGGGAAAGGGGAAGTTGGAGCGCTATACTTTATAGAGAAGGACAATTGAAAGGGTTACTGGAGGGTAATTTTCTATTTATTGATTTATAAACTCAAATAAAAAACGTTTATAAATCGCTTTTACAATATTTAAAATTGTTTGTTTTGCGTCTGTCTATAGAGTGTAGTATTATATTGTTATATATACTTATGGGACTTGTGCACATAACATTGTCTGCTAAATGTATGTAAGTCACCTCATTTACAGAGGTAATAGGAATGATATGCAAATTATCCAATATGTGCATATGTTTATATATGGTATATATAAATACATATATATTTAGATAGTATGCAGAGAATATATGTTACTTTAACGTTTTTCGCAAAATTTTTGAAAAATCAAACAATATAATTTGTATTAATTATATAATTGTTCCCCCTTAGTGGCTGTCCCTTTGCACACATTACTTTTAGTCTTATCCTGTTGAAAATTGACCCGTATTCGGGTGGTGTTAAATGTCATGCAGTCGTTATGCCAATTGTAGGGGATTTTTCTTGTTGTTTTTTGATCATTTCAAATACTGTAATTGTTTACTGTTTATTTTAAAGTGAACATATATATGTGAGCATAAATTAAAGATGCACATGTGTTTCCAAGTAATTGAAAACAATAAGCTGTACAATGGTATCGAAAATGTTGATGCCGTACATTTTCGCCAGTTTAGTTTTCTAAAGCAGTTGCGCACCCAAAGGGGGGACCTACTACAACTAATTACAGACTAATTGTACGCTTTTAATGCATTTTTAAATACAATTGCTAATTTCATAATATGATGCGAAATAAAATTGAATTTAAGTTTCTCCATTTTATAGTATACTATAATTCGTATATTAGTATACTATAATCCGTAGTACTTGATTGGGGGAACAAATCCTTGATTGGGACCTTTTAACATTGGATATATACAGTATATACATGTTACAAGTTAGGAGATCAAGGAGATGTTCCCCCAATCAAGTACTACGGATTCCTAATTTAAATAATTTATTTGGCCGCAATTGTCTTTTAAAATAATTTTTTAATATTATTCTATAAGAGTGTCTAAGAGTTAAACAACTTTTGTCACGATTAATATAATTGAGCTTACAATATTGTACGTACATTTGTGGAATTGACAATGCTTACTTGAATAAGAACAATACAGTCTCAAATATACATTAGCTGATCAATGTTACAATGATTACACGAATGGTATAAAGTAGAGCGCTGTGAAAATAGGGAGAATAAAGGGAGGAAAAGAATGTACTCCACTAATTTATCCATTGAGGACTAGCTGTCAATACAATATACATAAACTTCCTGAAACAGTGTTTTAAACATGGGTTGCGCCAGATATAAGATATGCATAAATTACCTGCAAGAATAAAGTGCAATATGCCAGTAAGCCTTCAAAATTCTCACAGTTATTACAGACATCTGTCTGAATAGTAATAGTCAGAGTAGTAAAAGACGCCTCAAAAACTAATACAGACCAGGTTGGAAGGAATAAAAGTTTAATTTATTGTATTCATTTCACTCAAAGAAACACGTTACGGCAAAATAAATTATGGGAAATCTTGATGAAATCGATCAAATAATTTTGAGACAGCGAAGGAACTGCACTTCTACGTCTATAGCGTAGTAGACGATAAAAAAAGCAATCCATTGATATCAATCAAGAATATGTACGTATCAAATATTCATACGGAGGGGTTTACAATTTTTTTTTAATAAAAGTTAGAAAGAAGGGAAATGAAAAACGGTAATGAAGAAATGTAAGAATAACAAAAACACCATTTGAAGAAAAAAAATAGAGTCCATTGCTAATCAGCTAATCTGCGAGACTACAATGTGTAAATGCTTTATTTAACTTTTCAAAAAAGAAAGCCATACAATGAGTGACAATTAATGTCCTCATTCTGAAATATATATTTTCACTATAAATACTGTTCTTAATAAATTTTCTATTCATAGTTAATATGTAGTAGTATGTAAAACATTAAAATATAATTGAAAATATATTTTTTAATTTAACATTAAAAAAATTATTGACTTATTATATTTCAAAATTTATCATATTAAAAACATCAAGAACGTTTCCAATTTATTTATGGTAGCTTACGCGAGTTTTTTTCCCATTTTATCACATGGTACCATGATTTTTACATGAATTTATATTAATTTTAATAATGTATTACAAAAATGTTACATTATGCAATAACTGATGTGCATAATTAATATTTCTTTCCAATTGGGGAGCATTTGTCTAACAATCTTTTCTTGTAAATATGTGTATGAGAATATTAAGTTATAGGCCTATATGAATGCTAAAAAATGATGGAAACGTGACTAATCATTTTTAAAAATTCACTGACAGAATGTTAGACCCTCTTTATTTCGCTGAACTGATTTTTTGGGCTTTCGTTTTCACGGTATACATACATTTAAACATGTTATTCTAATCAAATTCTATATTAACTTTCCGCCCTTTACACTTTTAACACTGCACGGCCGGGCGCGCCTTGGGGAAAATGTACACCTTGCCCTAGTGAGCACCATTTTATTGAGAACAGTTTACCTCCTTTGTCACGTGACATGCACTTCAAAGTTTCTCAAACTCTAAAATTCGAAGAGAAAAAATATTTTTTATTTACAATTTTTGTTATAACTGATTTTTTTAAATATTTCACGCAAAACATGCACCGAAATATGTTTTAAAAATCGAATTGATATTGAACTGTCAATATTTTGATTAATTTTTTTTTGCGATATAGAAAATATCCACACCCATAAATAAGTTACACAGCAAACGTGAGCAATTAAAAATATATTACAAAAATGATGTCCTTTTACATTTATAGGACCAGTTTTATACATATAAAAATGTCAACATTGTTATTTTGATCTGTAATAATATCAGACTTATGTGAAATGTTGTTCAAGATCATAAAATCATTGTCATTAACTATATCTTACCAAGTTTCATGGTTATAGATTTTTCATAAAAAGCACATGATCTCAAATATCGATATTATTTCGAACCAATAACCAAATAACGTGAAATATTGAAAAAATAGTTATAAGTAATTAATCAAATTTATAATATATATCCATAAGGCGACAGTCTCGATGGACCCATGATCTGGACCGAATCATATTGTTGACTAAAATAGAATTTTCCGCATATAATACCGCTCCAAAACTTAAAGTTATATAATAATTCATAATCAACTGTGTACAATTTTAATTTGATGACAAAATAAATTTTCTTTCTTGGATTTCTAAGTGCCGGCACTATTAAATGTCATTAAAATGTATTGAAGTTTATTGTTTGTATTTTCCGCCAATGTTGACATTTTCCGCCAATTTTAAGTTCCCACATTAATTTGTGATATATTTTTCATGATGTCATCATTGAAATATAGATAATGGAAAAGAAAAATTTATGCAAAGATGATGTCACAATATATGTTTTTAGAGATCAGTCCAGGGTAAATCCAGCGTAACTGACAGACGCTTTTCTGCTGCATATTCAACTCTGTAGCTTTTGCATATAATGTATATATTGATTGTGTGGTGTTATGTTCTTCCTCTTGTACATGGTAATTTCGATCCATAAAAGTTATTACGTAAACCTTTTAAATGTACCAAATAAATCCAAAAATATTAGTGTAACAGACAGACGAAAATTTGCAAGCAATTTTGACCACTATTTTTCACTGATAAATATTTGCGAATTGTAAAATAATAAAACATTCATTCAAGTTTTATCTGAAAGGAAACATTTCA
>JAUZND010091967.1:0-14884 GCA_034780555.1 Coelogynopora nodosa | reverse complement strand
TAAAATTATCTATTGTTAATTTTAATAAATCGTTATTTTTTATTGCAAATATTACATCAAAGTATATTCTAACGTCTGTTAAACCTGCCCGGTAGCAGGTTTAAGTAACAATAGAAAATATCGCCTTATTTAGCACGGTATTAACTTAATCTTGGTTGGAGCAATAGACACTAGAATAGAGTTAACCTGGGATTTATTTAATACAGCATCAAATTAATTCAGGTTTGTGCAACGGGAATAACTAACCCAGCAAATTAATCCGGTATTAAAAAAGTTATTTTTGGAGCATTCGGCTGTGCGTGTTATATAGTATACTAAACAAAGTATGTAAATAGTATATAAATGTGATATTTCCTTTTAATTTAATATATGTTATGATTCTAGTCTGTCTTTGAATCTTATGATTTGCTTATTATTTAAGGTTTCATTTTACTGACCTTTTCAGTATATTAATACAATAAAATTTTCAGGTTGTAATTTCGACACAAATTCACGCTTATAGCGTATTTAAAAATTGTAATATCCTACTACAAAAAAATAAGATTTTATTATTATTAATTTATACAATATTTTAACATTTACGATATTATATATATTTAAAAAGATTTACTTTCAGTCAGATATCGATGTTACAAATTAGTTGTCAACAAATTTGTTTTCAATGGTTTGGAATGGAATTATACACGGTCTTCTATAATGTAAAATTCACTTGTCGGTTTGGGACTAAAAATAGACGATAGCACAGTGCATTCACATTAATTTAATATTCCAAATCTTTTTTAAAATTACGTTTTTTAAAAATAAATGATACGTGATGTAGAATATATTAAACTATCAATCATTATGTATATATATAATATGGTAAATCTTATGTTATACTTTCGATTGCGATTTCATAAAACAAAAATGAGAATTAGAAAAGCAGGCACATTTTATCAGAACTATCGTGCCTGAACCGATCCTGGTTTGGGGGTACAAACATTTACCTACCCACTTTATTTACCTGCTATGTTACTACGTAAATAAATAGATGGTGGAACTTTATAATTTAAACTGTATATTCGGTTTGTTGTTTTCATTTATGTTGCTAAAATACTGTTTTGTTTTTTCTTGCAGGTTTAATACGAAAATTCTGATTTGCAAATAGACCATTTGTAACACTTTTACATTTATCACATTGATTAACCAACTGTTTTGTACTGAAGCGTACATACATTTGTTTGCTATTTGTGTTGATCATTATCTTTATTACTTGTTAAAATAATATATTTGTGATGTTATTTTTTTTACTCTGGCTAAAATATATTAATCTGACAAAAAATATAATTTCGAATATTTTTACATACTTGAATAATGCAATTATTTCTTTAAATAAATGGCAGTTTTAAAAATTACTCAAGTGGCTTATTTATATATCTAGTATAATTTTAAAATATACGAAACATGTTTTTTTCGAGAATTGGATGCAAAAAGGATTAAGTCAATTGGTTGTTTTGATCAATAATTGTAGCATATACATGGTTACTTTTCTATAGTTTTAGAATCTGGAATGACTTAATCGTGTAAAAATTAATGCTAATATATATTTTGTGAAAATTATATCTGTATACAGAATTTCGTAAAATAGGAAGTATGTTATTATTACATGTGGGAAACCATACAAAGAGTTAATTGTGTATTAGAGATGTAAATTTATTAGCTTGAAGTTTAGTTGTTTGAAATAACTGATTTATATAGTTATTATAATTTAAAAATATACCAAACAGATCTATTGATGGGGAATCAGATGCAAAACATATATATTCTATATATGCCCTACATTAAAAACTCTAGTTAATAAAACTATTTTTAGCTTTACTAATTGGAGATTATGACGTA
Source organism: Coelogynopora nodosa (assembly GCA_034780555.1). Lineage (NCBI taxonomy): Eukaryota > Metazoa > Platyhelminthes > Proseriata > Coelogynoporidae > Coelogynopora > Coelogynopora nodosa. The sequence continues at coordinate 13,006 of JAUZND010091967.1, read as the reverse complement.
TAGGGCCTAATCAGGTAAAAGTTAATGCTTAATTATTTTTTTGTGAACATTTCTTAGAAATGTAGTGGACCACTCGTCAGAAAGTTTGCGAATACCAAATTATGATAAGATCCGAATGCCCAAAATCTGAAGGTTAAAGCCGATATTTTATATTTATAGAAAAGTTGCTAGATCTAACAACTAGATCTGATAGTCCCACTTTATCCAACATCCATCCGAAACAGGGTTCATAGCGTGTCGGGGAATCTGGAAAGTCACGGAATTTGACCAGTGTCAGGGAAAATTTTTATATTAAGGGACAAAAGTGATAAATTGTCGAATTTAATAAAATAAAATCATGCATTTGAGAAAGCATAACCGGTATCTATATAAGGTGGCTGTAAAAAATGTATGGGAAAATGATTTTGCCTAACTGTTATGAACCCTGCGAAAGTTAATTAGGAAGTTTAAAAAAAATTACCTGCAAAAGGGATACATTAAGTCTGTAATCATGTTAGTAAGCGATTCAAAGGACACAAGCCTTATAACTAGGGTTAATAGTTTAAAACCACACTTGATTGTTGCTTTACTAAACCAACACTTTATTTAATTAAAGTTCGGGGCAAATAATTAATTGAAGCAAAATAGGTTTTTAAAAGTTATAATTAGTTACAATTATACGTGCAGCATTATATGCCGCATTTTAACGTATCAATAATATTTGCATTACTTTACGTAAAAAATTGAATGTGTACTGTGTATATTATTTTGTATGTAATCATTATATTCTGATAATTGTCCGAAAACTAGAGGATCACCTTGCTTCTAAAACATTAATCATGATAAACAGATGAGAGTTAGTGTTATTTAAAATAATTATATTCTATAATAATATAAGAGTATAGGGTTCATAAGAAATATGAATAAAAATATTAAAAAGCTTTCCAATGACACCAAGGACCAATGATGGCGCACATGTAAATATATTACGGCTAAAATAATATTGAGCTTTCCTTACCCTTCCATATTATTTTATATTATAACAAAGCATAATCATTAAATCGTAAATGTTAAATGAATATGTGCAGAAATTACTTTGTATTTTACCATATAACTACTAAACCGTTTTAGCTCGCCCACTCATATACCTAACTTTAAGTTCAGACAACAGGTATAAACAATAGTAACAGTATTGACCATGTATTTGATTCAAACAATCGGTACAAAAGATGTTCATTGCGTCAGGCTAGAATATACAAGACATAACTTTACGTACTGCCATAATTTAACAGTAAATGACAATAACCCAAACACATAAAAGACTCATCATATTCGAATCAGATACAATAATATTAAAGACATTCATTACCTCTGAATAAAGCGAATTGCATTAATCAATCAGATACAAGTTATGCATGCATTTCAGTGGTGTATGATTATTGTGAATGGTGATACTTAAATTACAACTTTACCGAACAGTTTACAGGCTGGTCAAGACCAAATTCATCAGTATTGTAATTGTTCAGAAAAGACACAAATCAAAGATAATTCCTCGTACCATTTGAAAACGGTAAAAGAATGTTGTAAACCACACTAAAGAGTAGCGTAACTGTATAAGGTTTGAACTTTGAAAGAAAGTTTTAATATTGACAACGATAAATTTAATTTATCAAAAATATATTATTATTAGGTTATGTGAGTGCTTTCCTGAAACAGTAAACACCAATAAAATCTATTATAATTGACCATGTATTTATAATTCTTAATTACACAGTAATGGTTGTAACAAATTCGCCAAATTCAATATTTGGCACAGGAAAGAATGAAGCGTAAATATGGTTACAGGGAAGACAAGGACCGATAAGGGTATTGGGAAAAGGACAGAGTTCTATAGAAGATACACAGTTGGCAGTACTTAAGATACAGACAATGTAGGATGAATATTTTATAGTTAGTAAAATGATTAAATTGTGTGATGCTATCGACAATTAAATATAAAAAATCTACCGATTAAAAAAATTGTCTAATACTATTAATGCAAAAATCTGTCTTATTAATGTAAGTTGATTGTGAGATGATCTTCGTTGATTAGAACAAATAAGGAAAGAAAAAACGGATGACAAAAATGATAACATTTTGGACAGGATAGGGCGTCATATTAGTAAATGCTGGCCTGGTTACTCTGGCTAGAAAGCTAAGCTAAAATTAGTCTTTATTGTAGGGCGCAGAATTACATTTATTTGAATAATAGTTACGAAGTAGATATTAACCACTTCATAAAATGAAAATTATATTTTTCGGTGACTATGGGAAAAAGAAGAGGGGTAGAAGAAGCACCATATACAGATAGAAAAAAACTATACCATATTAACTGTGCTGTATAAAGGATACAGTTCATGTACAAATCTTATCGTGCGTAATAGTTACAAAATAAAGTGAATTAGCATAGTACAACATGTGCGTCATAGATGACACGAGCAGACATGCTAGACGAAAACCAGGAAATACACACAGCGACGGGAGAGGAAAGACAGAACATAAGAAAATGAATTGTTTGACAAACAAAAATGGTGAAAGCGACAAGAAAATAAGGCCGTGCTCACTGATGTCAATAGTGAACAAAAATCCAGCACCAAGCACTTCGCATGATCGAAGACCAACTCTCGTGTTTATTGGCTCTAAGCGTCTACAATAAGCATTACTTTCATTACACTTTCAATGTTGAGGCGTTTACACTTATTTGGAAAGATAAGGTGCACCCTAATAATGTACACTAAACTCACATACACGTAAAATGTAAATTATAATCAAATTAATAGTAACATGACACTGACTATGTGTTATTAAGTGCATCAACTGATGGAGAGAGTTATGGGCAAGTTCTCTGCAAAGCAAGCACAGAAGCCGATCGTTCGGATTATCAGTTTCATAGATATTAAATTCTAATTTGGATAGAGAGGCCATCAACGTTTAAGTGTATAACTAACGTAACATACATATAGGCCAAAATATGTCATTTCTAAATATTAAATACAACAACTCAAGTTATATATGAAAATAATAATTTACATATTTTATTTTTCGAATAATGTGAATAAAATTTCGTTAAATATTTCAATTGTACTTTTAAAAAGTAGTTTTAATATCGATAAAGTAAACGTTGTAGATAATATTATACTTAACTACTAAAACAAATTTTATAATTTATAATTCCGTGTAATAAAGAAAATAATTATTATATAAATAATTCATATAACTTATAATTGTAACAATTATTTATTTGATAGATCTTGCCCGAAATTGATAAATTGTTAATTGTACGCACAAGAAATACACGGCCTGTCTACCTAAACTAGAGTTAAACATCCACGGTTGCTTCACTCAACTACGACCTGTTGACGCAGGGCGACAGTGAACCCCCGACTGCCATCGGGGCCGCGTGGAGATCGGATGTGGATCAGACGCGGCTTGTTGACCTCCTCGCAGACACTCTTCATCTTGAGCCGGGTTGGTCGTGGGCCGGCGACCTGCTGCACTGCCATTGCTGACCCCAAGTCCTCTCTGTTGCTGGATCTGGTGCTGAAGCCAGTTGGAGTACAGTTGTCACTGGGGGTGGGATGACAGGGACAACGAGGACGGAGTTGAGTTGTGTTCAGTTCTCACAAACAGGAAGTATGCCCATATCACGTGAAAATTTATAAATTAAGGGAGTTGTAGCATTAAGTCATTTGTCTTATTGTTGAAAAAATCGGTCACTGTTGATTTACCAGTATGTAATCCAAATAGTTGCTGAACATATTCTACAATTTTCTCCCCAGATGGTAAGCCTGTCTAGGTAGCTGCTGCAGTGATCTTTCCTAAGCTAAGTTTCCTCCATATTATGTATAGTTTTACTATCCCGGCATCTACACAAGTTTGTTTTATAATTTAATTTATTTGTTATTGGACATGGTAGAAAAAATCAATATTTTATAGTATAGACACACTCCTACAATCGGATTAACGAAGGTAAAATCAATATAGTTTTGTAGATAAACTAATTGAAATTGGGGTCGGAGTCGAAATATGATAGTTAGCATAATGAGGTTTTAACTAATATGTTTAGATAAGAATAAATCCGTTCCTTAAAAAAGGGAATAACGAGGGAGTCGGATTAACGGGAGTAGACTGTAGGTACTTTGTATAGAGAAAAGTGGAACTTATAATTTATTGTTTCTTAATTAAAATATGAGTGCATTTTTAAAACTTGTCAAACACAAAAAAATACGACTTTTCAATAAAGGATATGAAATACAAATTTATCGTTAAATCAATCAATAAATATTATGTAAGAAAATATTTAATTTGTTATGTAGCAAAAGGTAATTATCAAATAATAAATGTTTAAACAATTTTGTAGAAATATGAGACAACAATAACTTAGACTATCAGAATATGGGGTAATTTTGAATGAAATATTTTGATAGGGATGCGATTTTTAAAGGGAAACCTGTCTGCTAGTATTCCCCCTAAAACAGCACATGTAATATGAGGGTTAAATGCACTAATTGGCTTATCAGCAGCGACGTGGGAAAGGGTGAGAAAAAAACGAAAATAAAACTTAGTCGAAGGATGTGCGTATTTAGAGACTGCGGACTTGTTTTTGTTCTATTATGGATGATAATTTACGTTCAGCGGGTGGAGCGATGGATTGTTGTATTGGAAACCGAAGTTGGATATTGTGATTATTATAAAGTTGAGCTTAATGATACGTTCGTTATTCTGGAAATCTGTTATTTTTTACAGCAACAGTACACAACAAAGTTAAGCATAAATATATCTAATTATCACCGTCCACATCAAAATCGTGGAAACCGAAGTTATCCCGAATAGAGTGAAATCAAAACATGAACATATTTATAGTGCAATATAAAAAAACTAATCAAATTACTAGTCATAATAGTTAGGTAGATGAGAAAAATTGCAGTTCGAAAAGGGAACTTACTAATTTAATCTGTAAATGATTACAACAATTAAAAAAATCATAATAATTTAGGAGTATATAACACAACCACAGTCACTTAAATATTTGCAACAAATTTTGTATGATTCTTTTATTAACAATAATACTAATGTAATATAGAGCAAACACACAGAACACTTACTCAATACGTCTGATATTAACTGCCGAGTAGCGCCCAGTCTTAGCATTATAAACAACAGCGAACTCGACCATGTCGCCGATATCCAGGCGTCCATCCATCGGCTCTTGCACAGCCGAAGTGTGGAAGAACAGTTGCTGCTGTTGACTGTTCGTCAGACTTAACTGCCGACGACGTGATGGTAGCTCTACTACCGCAGCGTCCGCAGTGCTGTTGCTAGTGTCGGTGTCACCTAGCGACGTCTGACCGTTGTTGACTTCTCCACTGTTGTTTTCATTAACGACAACCTCAAAGTCGAGGAAACCAAAATTGTCCTGAACAACAGAGTCAAATTAACACTGTTATAGTGATATTTAAAAAAATTAAATAATATTTACTAATAAAAATTATATATATTCTAGCTGAATGAAACCCTTATACTGAATTGATATCTTTCTTATTAAAATTTATAAAAGAAATAAATTAAAGCTTTCACACTAATTAATTCGAAAACAGCTATTAAGATTAACTTATTGTAAGATATTAACTTAATTAGAGTAGTTGGTTTCAAAAACAGATATAACATAATATATTTATAATAATAAGAAAAATATACCTAACATATTTATAATAATAGGGAGTATAATATTGCAATTTTTAATTGTTACCTAGAAATATATTAGTTATATTATAACTAATATATTTCTAGGTAACAATTAAAAATTGCACCTGTGAAAAATGGAAATATAATTAACGTATAATGTTAAATAAAAACTAAAGAGATTTATCAATCATAAATAATAGCTTTATTTTTTTTGTTTTCATTAATAAAACTTTTAAATGTATGTCTTAATATTATAAAGTCTTGTAAGTGGAGTAAAAGGATGAAACGAAACTAGGTAAGTGTTGTAAATTATTTTTAGATGTGACCGTACCTTGCACAATCCAAGATGATAATAACTTTATCATCATTAAATGTCAGTTTTTCTATTATATACATATTTCCCTTTAAAAGCATATTACAACATTTTACTAACAAGCTAACATCCAACAACAAACATCATCCATCAACAAAGCTAACAAGCAAACATAATTATTATGACGTTTAAAAAGTATGTTTAGTATAATCATTTGGTCGCAAGTATAATATACTCACTAGACAGTAAAATGATCTCATATACTGATGATCAATTATAGTAATTACATTTAATTCATATTATTAAATTTTTTAAATATTGATTTATATTCTATTATATCAACGCTGAAAGTTTGTTGTGTACATTGATAACTAGCTATAACACATCTTTGTAATGGAGTAACTATAAATTCAGTGAAGGTAAATGTAAAAAGACAAATGTATGTAAAAAGATAAATAAAAACAAAAACATTAGCTATATTTATTACATTAATTGTTAAGACATAATTATTGAGTAACATTATCATCATAATTAAACCAGTGATTATTTGCCTTTTTAATACTAAACAATAACTATGAATAATAATAAAAATACGATACTAATATATTTTTTATGAGTCATATTAATATATTAGTAATTATGTATCGAAGAATGTGAACACTACAAAACAATAACACAAAATGAATGTTAACCAATAAATATATGTTTTTATGGAAAAAAATACATTAATAGTGGATAAATTCATATATGATGTTATGTTATTACTGTACGTAACTTATTTAAAAGTATTTATGAAACGTCATGAGTATAAAACCTACACAACATTACATCCACAAAGTTGCCATATACACAATAATCACGAGGTACTAATGATAACATGTGAGATTGAAATTGATATATTTGGAGATATATTAATAAATAAAATGATTTAAAAACTAAACAATGTATCTGAAAAGAAACAATTCCACCTTCAAACTAACCACCCGAGCTCTCTCCGGCGACTTGAGGTTTGTGAGATTGACCGCCCGTTCGCCGTCATCAAACTCAGCGACGTCAAACTTGACTTTGTCGTTGAGCTGGAAGACGGTTCGCAGATCGACCTGACTCATGAGTGTGTAGGGGTAAGGTCGGTTGTTCACCTTATCTGGAGGAAGAAAGTAAAAGAGATTCAACTAGAGTTGAGACCTTCTCAGAATGCTAAAAGTAGCATATAGTGGGAATTATGAATACGTTAATTATAAAATTTATGTCTATAACATTTTGGGAAATTGATTTCTTGATAACGACGGTATAACTCCAGAAGAGAGCGGACAAAAAATATATCTGGAAATCAAAAAAAAGTGTATAGCCGAATATTATAACAAACAACACAGGCGAAACAGTGTTATAGAATATAGAAGAACAAAATATATGCCGTTAGAGTTCTCATTATCAAAAAATAATGATTGTCGTTGAATGAAAAAGAGCATTGACAACATTAATAAATAGATATATTTATTCTGTACCCGTCAGTGGAGAGTATAAAATTGTTTAATAAATTATTTTAATAACACACTTTTGAGGGCTCGCAAAAACGAAAACTGGTAGAAAAACGTAACGCATATTATGACTGCAACGTATTGAAATGATATATACCAATATATTTATGCAGAGTAGTTCGGTCATTGTCAAGATGTCAGAATAACTGTAACTTCTTCTCTGACTGTCGCCTTGCTTATTTCTGGTACTTTTTAATTAGTTTAGTTGTGATGTTGAGGAATGGAACATAATGTGATCATTTACATTCAATGAATGAATTAAACCAATAATTACATCAGGAAAACTGAATGATAAAAGCCTGTCAAAAACGTTTAATTAATAGTTTGGAAAACTCACAGATTAAAATAAAAACTTCTAAGCTTATTTGCTGTTTACACTATTCAGTTACCTTCAATGACTCCATGGAACTGTCCAGAATGTTCACTGTTCCCTTGCCGTGCCAATTGAATAATTTTTCCTGTGATATTCGTCTTCACAATCAACTAAATTACAAATATGAAAAAAACTTATTTTAAGTATTTATCACAGAAATATGTAAACATAACTAATTAAAATGTAAAAAAATAATACAATTAAATTATCAACTCATCGGTTATCTTAGTGTACAACAATTCCGCTTTAATGTTATAAGATACGTTAACAAAATGTAATAAAAAATGGCATAATATTTTGTCAGTAATTATTAATTGAACTTTGTTTATATTTAACGGTGGATAATATTATATACATTGTAATAAACACTTGCAGTCTAGAGTTACAAAATATTATTAAACTATTTTTTAAATCGAACAACTTCATAATATAACAACCATTGACACTCTTAAGAGGGGAGTATGATCGCCTTCGATTTTACTACACGAACAAAAGTATAATACTAATATTATGTTGAACTAACCTTTATACAATCCAACTACACTATGACAATGTATATCTTTAAATATTGACTATTTCTTCACCATACGCGTAAACTGTAACTGCTTGATAGTAAGCCAATCAATGAGAAGACAGTATTGGCTTATACAGTGCTACTGAAGAAAGTATACGAATTTGGAATAATACAGTGCATTTAAAATTGTTTAAGGCAAACACTCTCAAGTTCAATTTTTTATGATAAACTTATATTTCTGAGAATGAACGCTAGTCTATTGAACATGTACGGTTCCAGGGGGTCGGTCCGATTCCCCGATATTTTATTAGAAAATTCGACACCCCTTTAAACTACTTATACACTGAATAAAATTTACATTTTGTTGTCTAGACAAACTATGCTTCAGATATTATGAGCGCCCCATCTCTAACAAAATAACGTGTAGATATTAATAATATTTGAAATAATACATTTAAAAACTTTCAAAATATACCATTAAAAAATATTTATACCAAAAAAACTATTTATTCCACATTAAAAAAGAGCTCATAATTATATAATTATATCCTATTAAAAAACAGCGGCACTATATGAAAACAGTAACAATATCAAAATTTTATAAATAAAAAGTAGATGACATAATCTAAGTTTTAATAATACTGTTTTTATTTGCTGAATGCATATTATACTATTTGTAAAAAAATTAAAATTTGCCGTGTGTGCAATCGGTGCACATATAGAACAGCAAAAGTAAAAAATAGATAAATCTACCAGACCTACTACCCGACGTCAATTAAGAGAATGATTATACAGGTCAGCCACACAATGAACTAGAAACATGTATAATTAGGCACAAAAGAATGTGTGTCAACAGCTAAATGAAACGACAGAAGTATTCACCACAGTACATAAATAGCTGATAAAAAGGTTAATTAGTAAGTAAGCGTAACCGAGCAATCGATCTTCTGATCTATACAGTATTCCACTTACATCGTGTTTGAAGTAATACTACATTAAAATTATGGAAAAACACCTAAAAACTTATAATTAAAGAGTTCTTTAGGTAAAAGACATTAATTTTATAATATATTGTATATAATAAAGATGACACAAAATGACAGAGAAATATTTAAATAATGCTTTGCTGTTTTGCATAACTAACGTAACACATTTTAGATACTTTTCCGCAGAGATATTTTATATATTTTTTGTTCTAAAACAAAAAAACACAAAATCGAAATATGTTAATTTTGAAAAACTATCATGAATTTTAAAATTGCGCTGTGAAAAAGTCGAAAATTAGAACTGCAAAAATTATATCAGATAAACAGTGCTTCTTAAAATACAATAAATTAATAGTGCACCAGGATTTCAAGATAAAGACGACGCAGTAATACTATTTTCTTAATATAACTTGATTTCATCAAAATATAGAAGTTATATCAACAGATATTGTCGAAGTAGGTGTGTCAAGATATGAAACTAGAGGTGAGCCAAAGGGCCAAAGTTGGGTCAATGGTCGCTAGAACCACCGACCCATACTGATCTTGCAATATAGAGTTAAATATAAAAATGAATATAACTAAGTGATTGAAATAAAACTTGCCAACAGCGCTACTAAATAAACAATTACCGAGGTTATAAGTAGCAACAGCTGAACGATGAAATCAATTTTTTCAAGTAACAATTTTATTAATCAATTAACAAAATAGAAATTTATATAATTATTTGGTTATTAAAAGCACTATGGAAATATTGTTATAATGCACCTTATTAAGTTGTATTAATAGATAGTAATGTAACACCAACTTTGCAACAAAAATCATAACAAACTTTACATAGTAAGTCTCCAAACTTAGTAATATGTCAGTTATTCTGCACAAAACGATATTATTTTTAAGCATACCACGCCCATAAATAATCAATAAATTTGTCATTTGCAACATGATCAAAAATGCCTTGAACACAATATTCGAACAATGTATTATTACTACAAAAATGATTAGTAAAACCTATTTAAGTAAACACTAGGAGCACCCACATTAGCCGGCAGGGTCCCCCTCCTGAGCAGACGAACGTCCTCCGCATAGGTCCTTACAGCCGCGGTGTCCCCAGGCCCAGTGAAAGACCCTTGTCGGCCTTTGTCTCGCTTGTAGTGCCGAAGGACATAGTCGACCTCGGCTCCCAGTGTCAACTGAGCTACCTCCTCGTCCAGCGGGGTGTTAGTGTCCTCATGACGCAGGGCATTGAAGTTGAAGTAGACGTCGCAGCGATGGTCGTTACTTTCGATGAAGCCGAAGGACTCCTTCAGCACGATGATCCAACCCTTGCAGCGCGGGCGTTCGGCGATCTCACGCTGTAGGGTAGTTAGAATTAGGCTAGATAGTGTACCCATTAGTTTGCAAACAGTGTTTTTGATGAGGAATTACTCTTTATTTGAATTTTTCTATAGTTAAGATAGATACAGGATAACTGTATTTCTCATGTATACAAGTAACGTTTTACCAATAAATTTTAGGACAAAATAAATGAGAAACATGTATTACATGCAGGTTATTTAATTTCTAGAGCCGAAATACGTAACCTGCTATTATTTAGACCGATTAATGTGTCATTATAAAAAAAGTGGGAAGACGAATATCAGAATAACTAAATTGAAATAATCTAAATGAATTTTAAAAAGTGACATATACGGGAATTCAATACGTATATCAGGGTTCACACACTTTTTTAATTATTTTTTCTAAGAGTTTTCTAGAATATTTCCATGACATAGTTGTATGCATAAAATACAAACATATATTTCAAAATGGCCTCATCCTCCCCTTAAAGGACACCAGCATTTAATTATTGCACTTTATAAAGTCTTTTAAAGTTAAAAATATATATAATATATATGTATAATCTAACTTAAAGATATTTTACAAACAATTGTTACACAAATTAGTGTGCTTGAGTAATTGCTTTTGACTTCATTCACCCACGTTATTTTTAAAACAAATTGTTACAACACAAATAAGTGTAAAATATACAAAGATTTAACACAAATAAGTCCAAGTGATTCAGAAATTTAAAAAAATTGTTACAATATTTAAAATCATATAATATAATAATATTAATCGCGGAAACGCGAAATTTTTTAGCCATAGTAAAATTTCCAGTAGTTTTCCATATTTTAATCTTTTTTATACAATTTTCCAGAAGTGTGAGAACCCAACTATATGTTTTTTTAAAGACAAACACCCTTTTTCTTGAAGTAAATTCCTTGGCATATTTTGTTATATTATATATAATATGTATTAATATTTACGTTATCGATATCTTTTCACAACCGTTAAAATAACGTTTCGTAACCAAGGCCTGAAATATATTACTATTCTATAATATCAGTATTCAAAATATCACCAAACATTTCTGGCGACAATTTGTCAAAAATAACCAATTAAATTTGCCATAAATCTTATAAAACCAGAGGCATCATTTTTATATATATTCAGGCAGTGACCAATCTAGACGACATTATTTTTGTAGAACTTGTCCTAGATTGCATCCTTGATGATAAGCAATTCTGCCCCTTTCTGTTGGTTTTACTTTATAATGCATTGAACTTCACAAGCAAGACAATAATACTTAACTCGGCCAAAATAACAAATAAAATAGACTATTGTGCAGTTATTAAATAGCTAAATAAACAATTAATCTCAAGAGCGCAATTAAAAACATTTTTATAACTACCTTAATTTTTTCCCCAATACAATACACTACAGATTAACCAGATAACTATAAGTGATATGTTCAGTTTTTTTCTCCAATTATTCAAACGTCATGGTACACAACTACTTAAAAATAAAATACGGAAAATAGTTTTTGTAATAATTAAAATGACACTATGAAAAGACAGCATAAAATATGTTTAAACTACACAAAATTATTTTTTAATTGATTCAAAATAAAAATTCAGTCATAATTAATTGAACAGAATAGTGAAAAGGTACCGATTTTCTAAAAATTTTACTGTCTGAATGGGATGATTCGTGGATTTATTGAATACAACTTTAATACAAATGTATATGAGAGTAAAATTCTAGATATTTACGCAGACCAATTTAATAGAGCTTAAAAATATATCACCGTCTTAGTGAACACGCGACAATAAATATAAAGAAAAAAATAATAAAAATACATAACACCTGCCTACATATTTAAATTACGCATTTTGTATAGTGTCCTTGATTACTACAGCTGCCAAAAGCTACATGGCTAATTAAGTTAATATAACACAGATAATATATCATAACGCTTTGACTAAAGTTAATAAAAGTATAATATTCATTAAACGGAATATGATAATTATTCATTTTATAATAAAAAATTGCCTTCTGTAAGTAACACAAAAATATATACATTACAAGCAGTACATACTATAATATACACCCCTGAACAAAAGTAACCGTCCACCCTAATTTTTAAATATTTATTGAACATAAACTAAATTCTATATTACCCATTAATTAACCTTTATTTTTTGTAAATGTCTTTTTATCATATTTGTTTAATAAATAAAGTTAGAAACAATATTATTT
>JAUZND010091966.1:0-14887 GCA_034780555.1 Coelogynopora nodosa | reverse complement strand
AGGGGGTGGGTGGGTGGTCTCAGACTTAGCGCCCAAAGGGCGCTAACTTAGACGACTTTGAATAATTCCGCCTCCCCTTAGATGCAGATTCCAATTTCCAGTGCGAGCTACCCTGATAAGCCGTTTCACCACATCTACGTAGTCCAAATACTGAATCCAAAGTTTACTGGTTCTATATGATCCGCTTAAGTCTTCATTGTAATCACCTAAAGCATCGTTCAACACCTAAAGGACTTTCAATTCATTCGCCTTTCCAAGGACATTGGAAACAGCATGCACGACTTCTTTAAGTTTCGGTAAATTCTCATTGGCATCTTCATCTACTGATTTTTACATACATGATTTTTAATAGTTTGTTTGTTAGTGCCGATTGGTATGGAAATGACCTCTGAATGCTCAAGAAATGGCTTTCCCACTTGCCATGTGTTCAACATTTTTGGAGCCATAAATTGTGTTCCACTCTTCCTTCAATACGAACCCATTCATAACATTTCCCAGACTGCCAAAAAAGTTCATTACAAGATGAAAACCACCAAGTATCAAAATAATGGATAAAGAACTTCGCATTTACTAACTCTGTAGCTTTCAGCCAAAGAGGTTGATCAAATGTTAGAATCGGTGTTTGTATACCCATCTGATCTGCTTGATTGATGACGAACTGGATCCGATGTGGGGTATATGAGGTACATGTCAGAATTGGGTCTAGGTTATGAATTAGCTTTTAGTTGCTTCGGCCATGATTCAGAAAAACCCTTTGATTTCTGTGCCAATTTAAATAGCATTAACATTAGGGCCTATAACAAATTTAGAAAGTTATGCATAAAAAGGCACTAACTTTAAGAAAACGTAACGTTTTTTCCCTAAACAGCTATGAGGGAGGATTTACATATGTTAATCACCACAGAATACCAAACATGTTTAGTTATGAATTTATTGTACAGTAGGTTGAGCAGTTTTTTTAGACTCACGCTTAAACTACTACACCCTAATATATATATTTATTTACTCTCAATGTACCGAAATATTATTAGTACTAAATTGAAAAGTCTGAAAATATTCCTGTTTTCCCATTTTTCCTAAATTCGGTTTTCTTACCTGTAACAATCCTAGGCAGGAATGATTTTAAAATATATATATATATTAAAAAAATGCGTAGTTGTAAAATTTGGTCATAAATTTATATACTATTTATATTTGTGTAATTTTTCCTCTGTTATACCTGAAATGAATTATTAATAAGCTCATTACTATACTACTTATTAATATGATTTTTTACTAATTTATTTCAGTAAATAGGTACAATTGATGTGTAATAAATGTGGCTACAAATGTAAAATTTAAGAAAAACGATAGCCATTGCGAATAGGGAAGTAAAAATAACTATGTAGTTGAACATGACGCAAAATGCACACAAACTGACACCCCAATCTAGTCGCTATAATAAAGTCATTTCGATTGGAAATCGATTGATGAGCAGGTGGTTAGAAGAAACCTTATACATTTTAAAGTATAGGTGATATTTTTCGAAAATGTCTAGTCGTGCAGTCAATTTAAGCTAATCCTATTGTAAAGTGACCTAATGTATTGTCAAGTATTTATATAAATATGTACGTATAGTTAAAATATTAATATAAATATAAATTAATAATTATAAAATAAAATAAAAAAGTATGGCAAACTATTTGTTTGGTCAAAGTGTTTTACTTTTTGTTTCAATTAAACCAGTTCAAATTTTTTTATACTTTTTTATACAAAAATAATTTATATTAAATTTTATTAAAATGCAAGATTCACAGTTTTTAAAAACTAAATTTATAAAATAGTTGAAGAAATATTCTTATTTATGTTTGTCTCAGTGACACCAGCAACGATGACAGTGACTTGGGTCACTCAGTCGCAGACAGATGATTCTTTTGTTCAGTATGGACTTGTCGGCGATGAAACAGCTCAGACAGTTCGAGCATCTGCGGAGGTATTTGTTGATGGTGGATTTACAATGCGTCGTATTTATATTTATAGAGCCGTTATGAAAGTGTTACCAAAGAAACGATATCGTAAGTATTACCTGGTAAATAATTTGATGTTTTGTTGTAAGTTGATATTTATCTAAAGTATCATGAATCACGAGTCGCAGAGTAGGTTATTATCATTAGATTCAAACCTATGGCAATGTTTAATTTTTTCTTTAAAGTCAAAACACAAAGATTTTTTGGCAAAATATTTAACACAAATTATTTTCTGAAAATTGAACCCCATATAAATTATATCTTTATATAAACTATAACTTTATTAGAGTTCATTGAACTTATGCTTCATATTTCAGCCTGATTGGTTGTACCTTTCGCCAATTGTTCAATTTATTGACTCATCAAATGTCTTTATTTTTTATCAATGTAGGTGTTTTCTATATCAATAGAATCATAATGATCGATTAAACACTAAGAAAGTCTCAAAATTGAATCGCTATCATGCTTAATTTATTCGCCACTTTATAATGAGCAAAAATTATAATTAAAAAATATATTTAAGCATTCTATACAGTATGTTCAGCTCGTTTTCATAATAATAAAAAATATGAAATATTGAGATAGTAATTTTGAAAACTCAAATTAATTTTAACACATATTTTTCAAACTGTTCTTAAAACCCTTCGTCCGAGGTGGGAGTATACCAATTTTTTATTCAAAGAAATTAAGTTTTTGATTGAATGATGTAATGTATGTTCTTGATTTTTTTTAATCAGTGTGGCTAAACTAATTTTATCTAACTAATAAATATAATTTCGAATATTTTAACATACCAAAAAAATGGTGTTATTATTGAACTATTTCATTCCCCCCTCCATGGTTTCTTACTTACCTATATTATATTAGTGTCTAAAACTAGCAACAATAATAGAAAAAATAAGTTTGTCATAAATTTTATACATTTAATTTGAATAATTAAATAATTTTTTTAAATAACCAGCAATTTAAAATAATACACAAATAGGACATTGCTGCTTATAACTTATGTATATGAGTATATATGACCAAACTAACATGGATCTCATGATCTGGAATCAGATGCATAAATAATCGCGTCACTGAATAAGCGCGAACTGGAATTAGCGCGTAAATCCGAGCACTGGAATAAGAGCAAAATTGCAACCACTGGAATAAGCGCGTAAGGATTTTCGCGCAAGAAAATGTACGGGGCCCGAATTAGCGGTTATTTCAGTTTGTGGTTATCTTGGTACGCTTTTGTTCAGTTCGCGTTTATTCAGTGACGCGCTTTTTTTGGCACCATCATTCATGCGGTTAATCCAGTTCACGCTTATTCCGGTACGCGTTAATTTCAGTCGATGAATTTGACGCTCTTTTTCAGTGACGCGCTTTTTCAGTTACGCTCTTGTCCAGTGACACAAATGTTCAGGCCACCCAAATAATCAAGTCAATTAGTTTCATTGATCAAAAGTTATAGCATATATATAGTTGTTTTCCTATAAAATTCAGTTTATGACGTAATCAGGTCATAAAAATAATACTAATTGATTTTTTTTTAAATAAAAATAGCTCGACAAGTTTAGAAGGTATATGTAAACAAAATTTCAGCTTTATCGGATGATTGGAAGTTTGCTTTTCCGGGGGGGGGGTTAAAATACCCCCTTCTCTCTCTCCAGGAAGAAAACTTTATAAAATATTTCCACGGACGAAAGATTAATAACGTAAATTTGATTAAAAAATTGTAATATTTTTTACTATTTACCTTTCGTTAATGTACCCGAGTCTCCTAGTATAATGTTATTCAAATTATTTAAATGATGTTACATCTATTACATATAATATATTATTAATTCAGTTAAATTAATTTTTTGGATGGGCCTAATTTAAATATGTTTTAATTTTCTGTTTTAAGTTTAACATACAGTTATTTATATAACTAAATCGGTCCACCACTTCAATTTGTTATTTTTATGTATGAATATGCTAAAATTTAAATATTTATATGGTTGCTATAACACGAACTATTTCTCTTCCTACACCTCAAAGTAAATAAGCTTCCCTATAACCGTAAGGAAAAATTTCATATTTTAATCAGACATTTCCGGCCTATTCCAATAATTTCTACATTTCCCCCATTTATGTGAATTCTGCGTAACCATAAAAAATTTAAATAATTGGCATCTTTAATTAATTCTGAAATAGTTATCAAAGCTGTGTTTAATGATTTGGAGAGGATTCTATATCATTTTATGTTAAATTTGTAGAATACATGGTTGGCAGTCGTCTGGGTTGGTCTAGTCGGTACTTTTTTGAGTCCCTTCCTCTGGACAACAACTGGTCGCCTCGATTTGTTCTATACGGTGACATGGGCAATAAGAATGCTAGAGCGCTACCCCCGGTGCAACTCGAGGCAGAATCGGGAAAGTTTGACGTACTCCTTCACGTGGGAGACTTTGCCTATAATTTGAATCGAGTAAGAGACACACTTGACGGTTCATTGATATTATAACACCTTTACTGGAGGCATGGAAAACTGATACGTATTTTAACATTCACAACAGAATTTACTTATAATAACCGAAACATATTTTGATAAACTTGAAAATTTGAAAGTTTTCCCTGACTTGGAAAAATCTGGAAAAGTTATTTGTATATTTTGTGATCTATTTTAGTATTTCATATTAAACTTCAGATTTCCTGAACAGTATAATTTTTATACTTTTATTTTGTTTATTAGTTTACTATTTTACCCAATTTGTAGCTTAATTCGTGAAACTATTTCAACAACTTATCTTTCCTTAATCTATAAGTATATTAAACATGTTGTTGTTTGTAAACTTATTTTAATAAAAATAATAAATACCCAATTAAAATTACTTGAATATTTTAGAATAGTCTTGGAAAGGACTTAAAGTTCAGTTTTGTAACATCCCTAAGGGGACAGCTAAGGGCCCTTATCATTGTATTCTGTGTTTTGTAACTAAAATAAATTTAATTCAAACATCTTATTTTAATAATTTGCATTCCCGCGATGAAAGGAATGTTTAATATAATCGTAAGATCATGTAATTAAATTATTGCATAATAACACAAGGAACATAATTTTAAAACTAAGTTTGACCGGTTATGATGCCTATAATATTAAAAATATATAACATTTATTAAGAATTTTATGTTTCTTATAAATATTTGTTTTATTTATTGAAATTTGCTGCATATTTATCTGTACAATAACATTTGATTGATGTATACATATTGTAATGTTATACAAGACAAGTTCCTTGATAACTGTAGTTATACTAATTATATCAATCTTCGCATATAGGTCCAAAGTCTAAAGTTTCGCTTATTCTTTATTAAGTTTAACTACAGTGATACAGTGTTATATCTGTTTAGTCAAGTAAAACCAATGTCACATGTTCTTTTCACTGTGATCATATGGATGTGACACAATCATATTATATTACGAATTAACCTTTTCAAGATAACTAGTGTACTTATTATAATTTTTACATTATGTTACATTACATAAAATTGTCAAGTAGCTTCCTGTGCCCTTAATTATAGAATACATGACTCATATTTCATATCATGTATCATTCCAAAGATGAATTTTACAATACCTTTTATCTTGATAAAAAATTATATTATGTACATTATATTTTAGGATGAAGGACGAGTGGCGGATCAATTTATGCGTCAAATTGAACCAATTGCTGCAATATTACCTTATATGACTTGTGTTGGCAACCACGAGCAAGCTTAGTGAGTATACCTAATCAATTTTTGTTAAAAATTATCATCAGGTAGGCATAATTTAAATTATTTTTCTAATATTATTTCATGTGATTTGAAAAATTAATTTTAGTAAGTTGAAATCTTTTTAAGCATTTTTGCAGGTGATTTGTAACTAAATAAAAAAAATTATAAGCTTTATTTTCTAAGCGACACACACAAAGATACAGGAGCGTTTTTCATGCAGTATGAACCCATTAAGAGTAGCATGCACTCGACTTACACAGCTGTTATAGCCAGGAACGGGAGAGTCAGAGAGCGAGCTCGAACCTGTTTCGAGACAACACCCTCGGTATCCGCAGACCAGCGTCTTAACCAGTCGGCCATTCCCGTTGGTCCGGCTCATATTATTGCCTTTTCAAATGAAGTTTATGGATTTTCCGACAGTTAATAAATGTAAAGAAACCAAATGAATAGCAACTTTTTAATTTGAAATGTCGACTACTTTTAAATTTATGTCAATATAGATGTTTTGTGTTGTACTATGAATTAAATCATTATAGTGTGGGGCCTACTGTTGCAATATCCTTATATACAATATATCAGACTGCATATAGACTATGATATAGGTTATTCGTCATTTATTGTAATTAATTGGAATTGTGGTATAATTAGTAATGTATAGATATTATGAATGTTTACTTAGGACCGTTTAATAAACATTAACAATTACGTTTTATATCATCAACTATAATAAATTCATCAAACATTTGAATAATCAAATATTCTGTCAATTGTCATTTCATTTGGTAATTTCAGACTGTTATTTAGTCGGGTTATTCTATACACCAAATAATTATTATGCTTCATTTTATATATCGCAGTAATTTCTCGGACTACAAAAGGCGCTTTACCATGCCAGGTGGAGATGGAGAAGGTATATTTTACAGGTAAATATTATAATTATACATTTAACAGAATTGTAATTCACTTTGAATGGAGATATTGATTATGAAGCGACTGTTTTTCAGTTTCAACGTTGGTCCGGCTCATATTATTGCCTTTTCAACTGAAGTTTATGGATTTTCCGACAGTTACGGATATTATCCGATCAAGCACCAGTATGAGTGGCTCCAAAAGGACCTTGCAGTGAGACTTTCAATATCCAGATATTCTGTGTTGTTTAAAATAATTCGGGATCTGTATGTTAATTTCTCAGTTAACGTATTCATTTAAGAGTTTTATTGAGAAATATCATAAAAACAAAATCAAGTTCAGTAAGGTTTAAATCAAAATACCATTTATGTGGTTTATGTTAGTGTTCTACGCGATGTTTTATATACAAATACAAATAATGAGTTACAATATATTATAATATAATTTTATTTATAAGAATATCTGAAGCAGGGTAAATATGAAATATATTAATTAATTATTATATATTCATTTTAAAATATTTACACATTATTGATTAAATCTATTACACGTAAAAAATCAAAGTAAACAACTAAGTCATAAATGTAAATATAAAACAGTTTCAACCTTCACTGTTTTATCAGCTGAATCGTGAAATAAAACCACTATTTTTTAACATTATCGCCTTTATAGGTAAAATATATACAACATAATCTTAGGGGTTTGGTTTAATCTTCGTAAGTATAAGAATGAATAAAACATGAGCAGAGCATAATTACCTATACGGCCGTATACATATTTTATACAGGCCGTATGTACGGATTAAATTTCACCTCATATTACATATCGCTGTGCAGTGCAAGCTTAATCGAGTAGGCAGGGTAAGCTTTCTGTATAGCGTATTTTTATACGAAAACAAATCATTCAAGTGCATTATTATAATTAAATTATATAGTTAATGAATTTTTTTTTTAATTAGAAATTTAAACCTAGAAATGCGTTTACTTATAATTTTACTTAGTTAATGTGAAAATAAATAGTACTGTGCATTAATTATCTTTATCTTAACTAAGTATACATTAAAGTAATGTAAACATTTACAGTAGGCGACATATTATTATAACCACCCCGTTTTTTCAGATTTTTTTGTTTTTTAGACTTTTGTTGCAATTTTAGCCAAATGACATATCGATTTTATAGGTTCTATCCTCATCTATCATTCCTAACACCTTTTTATTTTTAGAGTTGTTGACTCAAAACTTACCATAATAAGAAAGAAATAACGAAAATGTTCATAAATCTAGTTTTTAATTTTAAAAAATGCAATAAATCTAGTTATTAATTACAAACAACCTCATATAACAAACATGTTTTATATATAAAATATGTACCTAAAATCAGTATATACAGATGAAATATATACAGAATTGTCATTTTATAGTGATCAAGTTTATTATAAGATTGAGTTAAGTGATTAAATTACTATTTATTTTTTTATTCTCAGTGTAGCTAATGAAAACTAAGAATGATTCAAACGGCCCAATATACAATTTTCCTGTGTTATAAATAAGTTTTATACTATACATATCTTTACGCATTTCATTGTGTGGTATGTGTTTCAATATATTTCATTCAAAATCACTTCACTCAATAGTTTAAGGTAGAAGTGCACCGGAAGTAAATTTCTGTTTGTTGTATAACGCTCCTATATATTAAATTATCGTTAATATCTGCAATATAGACAATAATATAACTGTTATTGCTATATGTTTAATGTTTAAACGTTTTCACTAGGAAGCCAATGCTCCTGCCAACCGCACTCTGCGTCCTTGGATTATTGCAATGGGGCATCGCCCGATGTACTGCAGTAACAACAATGACTATGGCGACTGTATAGATGTCAACAACTTTGTGCGAGTTGGTATTCCGGAGGTGCCGGAGGGTGGACCGCCCTTTTACTATCCTCTCGAACCCTTGTTTTATGAAAATGGGGTCGATCTCATCTTTGGAGCCCATGAGCATTCTTACGAGCGAATGTGGCCTGTTTACTATCGACAGGTGAGCTAATATTAACCAACCTAAGCGTTAGGCTGACTATTTCCCACCCACCAAAATATATTAAAAAGATTGGGATATTTGTTTATTTATACTCACAAAAATATTATACATATTATAGAAAACGATTTCTATATTCTCAGTATTCTAAAATATTTTATACACACTCCATTCTACTACTGGTGGTCCCAGATGGACTTGAAAACTTGCCAATGTGTTCCTAATTTAATTATAATACGTGGTACATAAATAAAAACTTATAAACATATAAAATGAGTTATGACCGTATTAACTATCTAATACATATTTTTATTATCAAAATTTCTTTGTTTACATTAGTAAAATTATAAACTATACTATACTAAATATGGAAAAGTACGGTAATGAATTGAGTCTGCTATGTATAGAATATGAATACCTAATACTTATAAACGGACAGGGTAATATTATCAGAAATATATTATTTTATCCTTTTGCAGTAAAATTAATTACAACGAAATCATGTTTGGAAAACTATTTGTAGGCCATAAATATAAATAATTATATAATTTATAATATATTCGAGACTAACTATTTGTTTATATGAGATTTTAAAATATTAAATGATACAATGAATATTTTTTGTTTTCAAATCAATAAAAAAATACAGGTTTGCTACATTTTTATGTAAAAATCCTTATTAATTTAAAGTTAATATATGGTAAATTAATTCTTAATATTCTTAATCTCTAATAAGTGCATCAGGTTGTTAACAAAATTAATTTAAAAAATCTTAATTTTTCTGTGTTTAACGGTTGTCCAATCACCACTGTAATTTAACACTAACTATTTGATCACAATATACTACTTAAGCAACAGATTTCATGCCGAAAACTATTAACGATTTTTAAAGGTTTAACTTCGTTATTCTGAATCAATACAGAAGGCTGTGATTTAACAAAGATGCTGAAAAGTAAAGTTGTGGCTGTCTCGAAGCATCTTACATAAATATAAATAAGCTTTACTATTAACCCTTCGCAGATCTTGTGATTTTTCTATACGTTGTAGTCCTTTTTGGTGGGGGGGGGTTATTTTTGTAGACGATGTGATTTAGTCAGATCGTAGCCGCTTCGGGATTATTCAGATCACGTAAAAATATAGGTATTGTATCTCTGCTGAATCGAACATACTGAAACATAGCAGAATTATTTTATGTATACAATTTTAGAGCTATGTACAAATTTACGAATCTTTCTAATATGGGTGGATATCTAATATACTAATATCATGCAATGTGTTTACCTATATGTTTCGCTACAGTTTTGTTGTACTATGCCTCACCTTGACATGAATAGATTGAAACAAAATCATTAAATAAATGATTGATCCAATATAGCCTTCATTCATGAGGTTTAACTCATCTCATCTATATGTTTCAAGGTGATTCAGCACTTATAACTTAATTTTCAATGTGTCATGTTATCTACCCAGGAACGGACCATTTCATAAAATTGATTTTGAGATCAAGTACTTCTGATAAACCAATCTCTCTGAAACTTGTCATACTTCAAACATTTTATGACAACGAACAATATTTCACATAAATCTGATACTGTTATTGATTCTGATACTGGAGGTCAGGATAACAATTTTGATTTTTAACATACCCGGTTGGTACATACTGGTCCGAACAACATAAAATTTCATTTTTTTTTTGGATTTTTTAAAGTCCAAATTTTGTGTGTTTTTACATAAATAGTAATACATATTTTTTGTGTCTTTTACATAAATAGTAATACATATTTTGCCTTAATAATATTCAATTCTAGGGGCAGATTTTTTTCTCTAAAATGAATAATATTTAAAAAATTATCAACTAGTTTTTACTGGTGGATATCCCCGAATTACTACCTCTAATTTTACCATGAAAATTGTATTTTCACGATTTGTTTGGTGATTTTAATAATTACTACTTGCAATTTGGTTGTAAGAAGGAAGACTCAGGTACCTGATGAGAGCTGAATAGCTCATAACCGGTAGAGCTTTGTCTCGCTGCTGTTTGTAAAGGTTCGGCGATTAGTGCTTACTTATTATTTTAATAACATAATTTAATATAATTTATATAAATTTTATAAAAACCATGCTTATAAACAAATCAAAAAAACGAAAATTATTTTAAATGTTGATTTTACATTTTCGACACAAGTCACGTGACCTAGGTCACTGGATTCTGAAATTTACTACAGGGCTTCTGAAATTTTTTGATAATACTAAAATTATCTAAAAAAAGTTTTGTTTCACTGGATCCAAATTTCAGAATCCAGTTTCAGGACATCTATAACAATTTGATGAAATGTAGTCGTGTGACTGCGAAGAGTGATTTTAACTATAAATTGAATTAAAGAGAAAAATAGAAACCTTACTATATAATACATACTAGCTAACTTATCAAAGGTATAGACATCTACACAGTGCTATTTCGATCACTTTTTTTTATTATTTTATATCGAGTTAGATTATTTGATTCACTTTGCAATTTGTGCAATCTATAAATATCATTTTTGATGCTATTGTGATTTTAAACACCTCTTCTACCTTTCCTATATTTATGAAATAGAAGTCATTTTCTAGATTCCCCCATAAATACTTCTTTGGACTATCCTTATCGAGCTCCCTTTTTTTACACAACTACATTTTTTAATGGAGTATTCTGAATTGTACTTTGCCGCGTTAAATTATTTTACATTACTAAATCATAAAACAGAATTAATAGGAATATGAAATCATTCTTAAATGCAAGAATAATAAGAAGAGTAGTTTTTTTTAAACTATTTGTATAATAATTTCAACAAAAATCAATTAATTTTGCAGTAAGTTTTGCTTTTCAAATAATGGTAAGATTTAAATTATGTCTAGTGTAGTGTACCACATGCAGCGATACAGATTATTTATGTGATTTTACCGATTGTCTCCCAGTTCGCCAATAGTCCCAATTCACCTACTAATTTCCCAGTTTAATAAGTATTTGGACTAAATATAAATTGTTAAAGAAAGCCTAAATATAATCGCATGTTCATATAGTTTACCAAGTTTTTTGTCAACACTAAGACAGCATAAACAAGGGGAAAAAGAGAAAGAGAAAATAAAAAGAGAAAAGGGTCATAATGTGCTAATATTTAGAAAGAAGACGAAAACAGTAAAGGACAAATAAGTAAGATCATTAGCATTGTTAGCATCGTGGGTGAACTTGGAAAAGTGTTGGTGAACTGGTAATGTGGGTTAAATGAAACTGTTGGTGAACCGGGAATGTTGGCGAACTAGGACTCACTCAATTTATTCTTAAAGGTTGATCTTTCATATTAACTAATTAACGCGGCAAAGTTCAATTACACCACATGTGGATGGCTCCTTGTATATTATTCTGCCCACTAACTGAGCTGGACGCAACCGCGCAGGTGTGCAACGGGACGGAGTCGCCCTACGTGAACCCACGGGCTCCGGTGCACATCGTGACGGGGTCGGGGGGATGCGAAGAGGGTCAGGACCCTTTTCTGAAGGTGCCCCAGCCCTGGTCGGCTGCCCACTCGGACGACTATGGCTACACACGGATGCAGGTTCTCAACGCGACACACCTCCACCTGGAGCAGGTGTCAGTGAACCAGGTGAGTGTGCGGGTTGGAAGACTGCCAGGTGCACTTACTGCCAGTTGGACAATCCTGTCAGTTCGTCGCACTTGTCAGTATTATTTAGAATGGCGTTTTTATTTTTAAACATCTCCTCTTTGACCAAGTTGTGTAGCAGTCTGGAAGTTTAACTTAGCCGACGGAGTAGGCCCTATATATAGACTGCTTCAAAATAAAATAGAAAGTCAATAATACCATTCAATTTTTATAAATGAATATCATTGCAGTGTACTATACTTATTTATTATTGCAGCAATTTATTCTAATAATTACAAAATTGATAAATCATTATTAAAGTCAATTATACGTAAAATTTAATAAAAACAAGTTATTGGTTAATAGATACTTAATTATATATAGCGATATGTATAATTAATTATTTTATATTTTATAATTCACGAAAAAAAATCGCGATTTATAATGATAAAAATGACTTCATCAAACTTCAACGTATTTATGGGAAAAGGTCACAAAATTAAAATGTCCTAACCTTCAGTAGTATGAAACTCCTGGTTTGAGAATGAAATGTATGTGTCATTAAACATGTTTCCATAAAATGTATCCCTCTTTAAAAAATAATGTATATAAAGTAGGGGTGTATTCAGGATTTTTTCGGGTGGGGTAGTGATCATAATTTTGGGACCTTTTTGTCAATGAAATAAAAGCAATATGTGATTAAAATGCCAATAAAATTATAGATAGCCCTAATAGATAATTATCAGACAACTAGTCAAAATTACCTACAAATTTTAAAAATAAGCAAAATTGTGGACCTTTTGAAACTTTTGGGGGATTTTACGATTCTCCCGACCCCTCTACATACACCCATGTAAAATTATTACTATATATTATTTATGATTACCAAGTCAATGAAAAACTGGGATAAGTTATAGAATTTTGATTGCTTTAAATGCAAAGCGGCTTAGATAAGTTTTTAATTATTTCGATCATTTTATAAAGTTGTGCAAAAGTTTAAAAAATGTTGTCAAACTGTATATATTTGTTTATTTTCATATGTATTATATTATAATATTGAGTAATTCTCTTCACGTATATATTTATTCATTTTTCGTCTAATAAATTTCCCAAATCCTAAATTATATTTTTATGTTCTACCCCTGAACTCTTGAGTTTATTTTACTATATGATATATAGTATATATAAATATATATATATAAACCTATATATAAATACTTTATTTTATGGTCTTATTTCTATTTTCTTAACATTTTGATATACATTGTTTTGGTATTTGGATTTATAAATTGCATGTTTTAAATATATATGCTTACTTGTCATTCTTTCAATATTTAACTAAATATATATTTTGCATATAACATTCTAAAATATTTTATATGACCTTATATATATATTGACCAGTATATTGGATCATTCATATTATGTTCGATTTGTATGAATCAAGGTGAAATTATGTCCGGTTAATCTTTTATAATGTAACCTTTGCAACATTATGTAAGATCAATCCAAATTCAGTTTTAAGTCTTGGAATTACATCTTCGTAGTAGGCTAGTAGAATTGATTCATCTCTATAGCTATAATTGAACATAAAAAATCAATTTTTAAATATGTACTTTCTAGAAGTTTAAAATATATAATTATAAATATTAAATTCGACATATCCAGCTTCTATAATATCTGATAGAAATCCCATAACTTGCAGGTCTTCTTACATAACGGATGAAACTGTCACTGTAATCGTTTTCCGACATCACCAGTGTCATAATATCTTCTGATCAATAAAGTTTTCTACATAGGCCTATCATTCATTAGCTTGGTCGTTAAACTAATCACAAACTATCAATAGAAATACCTTGGTTACGCTTAATTAAAAAGTATTTTAGACGTTTTTGATACACCATATAATCGAACATTCAAAATCATTCGCTAAAAGATTCATTTAATAATGTTTAAGTGTTACTCTATGATGGTTATTTTGTCAGTTAAATTTATTTATTTCACTTACTTAATAAAAATGCATTTTTGGATTTATTTCAGGCTAATAAGGTTATCGATGAAATGATGTTGATACAAAATCACCATCATGCTGGAATGTTCAACTGTAAACCCATTAGAAACATGTAAATATCATATTATGTATAATTATATTATATTTTACACACACCATTTTTTAACTTATTTATTTGTGTCACATAAACAAATTCTCTGATGATCTTCATGTGAATCAATAATTTTATATTATATTTATTTAAAAAATAATTTCTAGATAATTTTGATCTTATCACATCAATAAACACATTTTAAAATACGTTTATTATAATTGTATTATATTAATTATTTATTATATTTATTATATAATTATTAATTTTTCGATAATAATATATATTTGTTAAATACATTTTATTCTATGCAAATAAATGTATCTATGTAAATAAAGTTAAACTTTATAATGCATGGACTACTTTATGATGCATGGAGAATACTTTATTTTTTACTATGCAGTAATCGAATCTTTATTCAATCATTATTTTTACCGTAAGGCAGATTATTTGCACT
>JAUZND010091965.1:0-14887 GCA_034780555.1 Coelogynopora nodosa | reverse complement strand
TATTTCTTTATGTCTCTATGGTGCCCTTTTCATGGATTTGGAAACCCCTAACGAAAAATGCTATGTGCGCCCCTGAAGTATATAATTGAACTACGTTAACCATAACCATAATTACCTATTTAAAACATTTAGGAATAAATATACCTTGAACAAATAACAGTCGGCGAAATTTTAAGTTATTAAAAAAAGGTTAAATTAAGAATTATAAATAAGATTTCATGAAATATATGTTTACAAAATATCACAATTTCAACACTTTTCTGCATAGATTTTATAAAACACCAGAATATAATTATATTTGAAAGTTGCATATAAATATTCAGTTCAACTTTGAGACAGTAGGAGAATTGACTAGAAACGGAAATATCTTAAAATTCCCATGTTGTAACAAATAAATTGCGAAATAGTTATTCATGTTTAAACTGAAATTGAACTTGTTAAAAGGGGAATCGATTTTGACTGAAAATAAAGGGTAAAAAAAACAATTAATAATTTTGCCTGCTATTTATAATGTACTAAAATTCGTATTTAGTGACTAAGAAAGCGAGTAAAAAATTATCATCTGTAATATAATTAATCATTTGTAAAACAATAATATTCGACTGATTCATATTTGAAGTAATTTGGCCATTCTAAAATGTTATGTAATATTTTTTTGTTATAATTCATAAAATTGCAGTACACAGTATACTACGAAAAATATAGGAAGTTTTATATGTTTATTGTTCATTATAGTCTCTACTTTACCCAAGTTAAATGTATCCAAAATAGCGCTCTATTTTTACATATAGAAATATCGATATCCATTTGATAAACAACTTTGCCCCTGCAAAACGATGCAACAACAAACGATTTCAATATTATACATGAGGCAAGAAATGACGACAAGAATAAAGTGCTGCCTACCAAGCTTTTCCTTGTCAATGGGCAGCACAATAAGCGCATTGATAACGACAGTGAGGCAGGAGTAGCAGAGCTGCGGCTCCAACTCCCAGTGCAGAGCGCGCAACAGCTGCACGGCCTGCTGGAAGTGGCCCCAACTCGTGTACTCCCGGGTCAGGTGAACTGGCCCAAGACACCGGTCGGTGACCCCTATCTCCAGGCGGAGGAGTGTAACCGGACCACTCGAAGGAGAAAGCAGCGTATTCATTTCATAGAGCTACTAATTGAACACAACTGTGAAATTTTTTCCCGTTAAATATTTTTTAAAAGAATTAGATATTTCAAAATGGATTTTTCACTTTGGTAGTTAAAGAATATATTAAAATAAATAGAATTTTTTGTTACACCTATATAAGCTTAAATTATTAAATTATGGTCAAAATATCTAATAATGTATATTCTGTAGTAATAATATACGTTAATATTCAGACCCTCTAAAGTTATTATAATATTTCAAATAACAATGGAAATTGATTGAATTAAAAACGTATGGGATTCAAAAAAAACTGTCATTTACATAAAGCATAAATTGAAAATTAATATATTATTTTCATTGTCAATTTTTCAAAAATAAAATCCATATTTTAATCCATATAGCTATATCAATATAACCTGTTTAGGAAAGTTATTTATGTTTAAATTTGTAAAATCATCAGTATAATAATAAAAAATACCAAAACATAAATATGCGTTGACCATACTTTAAAATGTTTCTTAATATGCAGACATTATGATACTGCTTTAAATGAACGACACTGAAATTAATTTATTACCTTGTATTGTTTAAGTTTTGCCATCGTGAATTAAAAATCAACATACCTAATGTAAAACTATACAGATGCTAATGACACTTACTGATCATAAGCAATGACAATTTGTGAGAAAACAGATCCTTGGTTGACAAAAGGATTCCACTCTGCATGAGACAGTAACTTGTTGTGTCTAAAAAGTGGTATAAACTGATATTCAAATGTTTAATAACTATAATATGTAGTAATAGCTTTCTGCCTAAAATAGGATTAAAACTGTGACAGATAATTCATTTAAATACATATAAGTATAATATTTTAAAATATATATTTAATAACATAAATAATGATTACTTTATCATATTGACATCATTCCTTAATTCTAGGATTGCAACATTAAACAAATTTTCGCAAAAATGTTTTATCAAATGTTATGATAGCTACATATTATGAAATAGTTTAGTCTAATTGAAAATAACATTTTAACATAGTGTAAAATAAATATGACATAAAGGAATATGATGGCAAGAAGTATGAATTTTTATATGAAAATCCTACACTATATAGTCCTTTCCAATAGAAATAAAAAAATATTTAAGACATTGACATACCATTTATAATACAACAATAACTAAG
This sequence comes from Coelogynopora nodosa, assembly GCA_034780555.1. Lineage (NCBI taxonomy): Eukaryota > Metazoa > Platyhelminthes > Proseriata > Coelogynoporidae > Coelogynopora > Coelogynopora nodosa. Next base: position 12,560 of record JAUZND010091965.1, on the reverse strand, counting down.
TTATGTTGTGATATTTTAAAATACTTCTAATTTATTAATGTGGAAGAAACTAGACATCAAATGTAAAACCTAATTATTTTATGTAATTATGACTATTTCTAATATTTGACTCATTTGTAAACAAAAATAGTGTTGCTACCTGAAGTACTTCGCCAAATTGTATTCCCCTTTGGAGGGATCCAAGAATGATTCTTGTAAAGAAAACGACAACGGTTGCCCTGTTAGATCGTAAAACTAAAAAAAATATATATAGTATTGCTAAAGTAAAAAATTGCACAGCTGTGATATTTTTATACCAATTAATACATTATAGTATTTATCTTATATTGTATAGTCTATTGTTGCACGAAACTACTTAATATTTAGTAATAGTGGTAAAATATTGTAAACAATCTTTTTCCATTTTACTTGGAATAGTCTATAAAAAGTGTTATTTAACCTTATGTAAGTGAACAACAACATGTTCAATAAAGAAAGTTACAGAACATAAAATATAACTAAGCTAACACAATGTAAACTTACTCGGATGTCTCCTTCTTTATTCCAAGCGAAAAACACGGCTCCCTCCATGTGCCAAGCTACTCCATTACATTTCTAAAATAAATATTATAGACAACATAATAAATATATGGTCGATTTAACACCCCGCTTAGGTACTTCGAATTGGCACCCCACCCAGTTGATTAACTAGTACTTTATAGAATATAAAATTAGCTCTTTAGTATTTATACATATTTATATCATACTTGTAAGTGGTTCTATATAAAAGTCTAAATTATCAAAGAAATGTACTATTAAGCATTAACAAAATTGACAAAGTACTATTCATAAATACTAACATGCTAACCATGCATACTGAAGTACTATCCATACCAACTAAAATATTATCCATACATAAATATATGATGTTCATGTTGTCTATACTCTCCGTATATGTGAAATCATCAAGATTAGGCAAAGTCGGAAACATTCATTTTACTTTAGATCGTAACAAAATTAATTCACACAATGTTATACGTACTAACGTATTATCCACATGTACTAAATATTCATTAACTGTCTGTGCTATCCATATATGTCAAATCTAAATGATATGTTACAGTTACTATTTTGCATGGTAGCCCAATGATGTTACCATTTTTCAAATATTAATGTTGTTAAATCGATCCGCACTAGTCGACAATCTATTCAGATCATTTTAAAATTGAGTCAATATTGACTTCCCTACTTTCCCTAAAAGGAAATGAAATCTTGAAATTCTAATATTATTTTTGGAACACGATTTTAGAAATTTATTTTTCCCGTTCACTTTTGGGAGGAGGGTGAATCAACTATTCGTTTACTATTAAAAAATAATAATTAATATAATGTTTAAAACAATTGTAGATAAATATGAAACTTGTATTCTTACCGTTTTTGTGACAATTTCAGTGACTTGTTGATAGCCCAAATCACAGTGAATCTAAAATGTTTCAATAATATGCGCCTATAAATTATACTAAAGCTGTATGTCTTTTTCGGAATTACCAATGATAACAATAATAGGAATTAAACACAAATTCAGTTATAAAACTTCCGCATTTAGAGTAATAATACAATATACACCAATACTCGACGTTTCGCCAACTGTCATTGATTGAACAGATATTGGTTAACAAAGGTTCATTAATAATGTAATACATATTTAGGAAAGTATTTAAAACAATACTAATGAAGGACATCTGAAGGAGGGTTGGGGCGAGTGTTTCCCAGGTGGTACAGTTAATCAGATTTAAAAAGGCAATGAATCAGATCAATTATAGCCGTTGATTAAATTAGTAATGTTTGTAAGGTATAGACTTTCAAGCGCTTAGAAAGTATAATGTGATCTATGTGTCAAATAATTTTCAAATAAATGTGTGTTACTGTTGTGGTACATTGCGTTGCATTGCTATTGGTGTATTTGGTATACTCAATGGGTATTAGTCTATTTATTTAGTCTATTTAATTATTAGTCTATGGGTATAATTAATAAGTGTGTTTTACCATTATATGTATGTTTACCAAATATTAAATGTATTGGAATAAATAACAAACTTTGAAAAATACTTGTTCGGCATAAGCACGCCTAGTGAAGCAGACAAAACCGTCTAAGGTGCATTTTGAAGTTTTTATTTTTATTTTGTCAGGCCAAAGATTTATACGTGGAGAAAATAATACTCAATTTCTCACTTATCCCAGTGACTCAAGAAAAACTAAGAATTTTGTGCCTGTATGTATAAAGAAAGAAACAACATTTTAATATAACCAACAGGTTAAGATTTTTAGAGTCACTTTAAATCAAAGAAGCCACTTGATAACAAAATGAGAGGAGTAACAAATGTTGTGAACGTTTTGCATATAATAGAAAATAGTAATAAAACGATTGTCTGTATATCTGCGTCAATATATCACCCTGTCGTAAAGAGTGGAGTAAATCATACTCAGTGAAATTCTTGTTGTTAAAAACTTGCGTTCAATTTTGAATATTATACTATATATAGTTGTGCGTAAAAAATTATGACATTTTAAAATTTATAATAAATAAAAAACTATTTAATTTATCAATTTAAAACGAATATCAATGAACGTAAATGTAATAAATAGAGTAAGTAATAAATAAACTGAGTAAATTAAATAATGAAAATGATAACATATTTAAAGTGTTATTAAAATTAACATTTTACCAAATACAGCCTACGATGTTCAACTTCTCTATTCTGAGGATTAATTAAATACAAACTTATATTATTATATAGAATTATATATAGAATTACTTTAAATTGTTTTCAAGGCAACAAAGTTATGTTTATTTAATTGTTAATTCAATTCCAGTGCTAAAATATTGCAAATATTTATAATATTTTTAAAATGTTTGATAGTACCTTTAAATAATATAACATATTATAGTTACCAATGATCTATCTTCCAAAACTATTAGAAGAATGTTGAACGTTGGATGAAGGTCAAAGGACTCAATAACTTTGCTTACGGAAAAAGAGAAGTGGCCGTTTTTCACAATCTAAAACAAAACATTTTTTTTTTTAGAAATATACAATCAAATATAACAAAAAATTAATCCCCTAAAATTGTAAAGTTTAAACCCATAAAACTCTAAACATCCCCTAAAAAGCACATGATAGAAAACATTGATTGATATGACAATATTTATTATAACTATAATACAACACATGTCCGCATACAGTATAGAGTTAGTCGTCCCTTTCGATGAACATTTATTAACGGTGGTCTAAGTTTAGATCGACCATCGATTATGAATCGAATCAATCCAGAATATGATAATTGTCTATTATCCGTATATTGTCTGATTGTTTAAATACTCATTCCAGCGTATTCCTCTATTAGATAAAAGTTCTATCAGTACACGTGCCTTGGCGTGGCAATAGTTTGGAAATGCCTTTATCATTAAGGTGGAAACGTACTCCAATACATTACGAATTGTCGCTCCATATGTTGACTATGAACTCTCAGTTGGTGAATAAGATGCATTTTGGCTGGTGGCTTTCGTAGTGCGGGAAATGTAAGATAACCAGTTCAGTTTCACGTTGAAGGTAATAAGGCCTATTCCCACCAAGCGCGACGCGACAAAACTGAAGTTGAAATTATTAAACTTTTTCTGCGAAGCCGCGCGACGAAATTAATATTTCAATATAAACACTATAATAACTGATGAGACATCATTCATACACACACGTTCCTGCATATAAAAGGAAGAGTGAGAGAAGGCACCCTAGTAACATAGACTGTACGCATTTGTCGTGAAAAAACAATATCTACCTGCATATTTATCTCCCCAATATATACGTGACAACGGGCTGAAGTGGTTAAACAGATATAGTGCGCGATCTGTTCATATAGATAGACATATCTCTTTCGTCGCGTCGCGCCTAGTAAGAACCAACATTTTTTTTCCGCACGGCCCTCCGTTGTATTTCGTCACGTCTAGTCGAGTTGCGCTTGTGGTGGATCTAGGCCTATACCCAGAATTTTAATTTTTATCTGTGTTTCAATTCTGAGATTGGGTTTGTTGAAGGACTTAAGTATATGTAGGCCTGTTATTTGAGTTATATTTTCGTTAACTTTAAGTATAAATTATTTGCAATCATTTGTGAATTTTGTAATACATTGGTTAATATCGGTTTTGATTTGTCGGCCAGAATTGTGACAAACAACCTCTGAGGAGTCGTCTGCATATTTGCAAGGTACTGTTGATTTCTACCTCGCGAATGTATGCACAGAAGAGAATAAATGATCTTACCCTGAATACACAAGATGTACTATTTATTAGATCGCTGCAGAGTTTATTGATTTTGACAAACTAATTGTATTTGAAAAGTAGTTTTTTGGAAAAATAATAAAACCTTTTGGTATATGGGTTGGTTTTGTTACGTGAGTTAATGAGCAGGTTGTGAGAAAAACTATCGAAGGATTTAAAGATATCGAAAGTGATATTTGAGACTTAGTTTAAAGAGGAGATGCATCGTCGTGGATGTTAATAAGCGCTTTCTTACTACTCGACAAGGGGGCGAAACCGAATTGAAGAGCATCGTTTAACAGTTTATGTTCTCAATTTTTAATGCCTGAGATGATTTCGAGTAGGCCCCTATGGGTTTCTGTTTAAGGTGATTGAATAGAGAATACATGTTGCCTCTAAACACCATCTGTCAACTAAGGTTTGTCATAAGTAGATATAGGAATTTTTGAGATAAGAATCGCTTTGAGACAACTGATTAGGGCTGAATTAAATATGTCTACTTTGTGATTGATACAGTATTGAGGCAGAAATGGAGAAATTTAAAAATCACTCTAAAATAGCTGGACAATTTTATTATTTAAAATTGAATTATATATTTATATAGTGCTGATGGTATACTTATAGTCTACATGTAATAAAGACTTATATTATACATATTGTACGTATGTATTGGTACCTCTAATCAATTATTAATTATTGCAGTTGCACTTTCAATACTTGACTTAGGCAGATTTTTCGTTGAAATTAACCTGATCGGTCATTATGTGGCTTTAGTGAAAAATCAATCATTATCTATTATTAGAAATAGCATATATGATAAATTGTTAATGATGACTTCACTCTCTATATATGATTTAATCAGAATTCCCGTTGAAATATATCAGATAGGTCATTGAATGATTGCAGTAGATTATTTATTTATTTATTACTACCTATAGCATACTTCTAATCAATTTCTAACTTGCAAGATTAAACTCGGTGACCTTGATTTACTCGGAATTGATATTACCGTGTTAATTTCGATGATAGAGAATGATAGCAATCAAAAATAAATACTCTATTCTGATTGGTTCAATATAATAATTTGGGACAACCATTTTAATTCATTCTACATATCTGGAATGGAGGTGGGGTGTAGGAGGGAGATGTTCCCTCAATTTACAGCCAATCAGAAGAGGTCACATGAATGTTAGCCAATCAGCGTACTGCGCTAATTATCACTATTCCATACTACTTTTTATATAGAAATGAATCAATCTATAAAATGGTGTAAAAAATCATTAACAACAAATATTGTCAATCAAGTCAATTCAACTGTAGTATAGTATATATTCAGTCTATTATAAATTTCGGTAAAGTGATTAGAAAGTTCATAGATGGGAGTAGAAAAAAATGGTTGTAAAACATATATAGTTTATTCAAACAAGTCATTGCAATACATAGTCCATATAAAAGGAAGTAGATTGACTATCATCAAGTATAAAATCACAATTGTATATGCTTTTAGTTGGTATTAACCCATTATACTACTTCTGTACATTTCAAAATATGGAAAACCTATGATATTTTGTAGAAGGCTCTATTATTTATATATGTTCAACTGTTAAGCCTGAGTTAACTTCTTTACATTAACATTGAAATGGTCAACTTACTTCTTCTCTCTTTATGATATATGATGAAATTTCATGTACAATCTTATTTGTCCCAGCCACGGAATTATTATTTGATTGAATAACGACAAACTCTGATGGTGATGATTTTCTGAAAACGCATGCATAAAATATTTAAAAAACTAAAATTAGATAAAAACAAAAAACAGATAAATATAATTTAACTATGTGCAAAAAATTACATCATAAAAATTGACACAAGAAAGAAATCACTAAAATAGGTAATTTAAAAAGAGAGATCTGTTTCTTACATAAATTCCCATTCTTTCATTCGTAGTTATTTTAGCAATCTTTTTAAATTAGCTTACAGTATAAATGAAGGAAAGGCGACTTGGCTTACCGAAATGCCACTCCTTGTACGGGAATATCTGTCGATAAACTCTGCACCAGATCCAATTTTCCACTGAATATAATTAATATAAATTATTTAGTTACATTATGCTTGACATAATTTTATGTAAAACATTTATATTCCTTCTAATAATTTAAGAATAGGAATTCTTATACAGTAAACACAACAAAGATTAAAAAAATAGTAGCTGACAAATCAACGTGATGGTGCAGGTTGGTAAAGGTAGATTACACGTTAAATAAATACTCATAAACACGTTATTCTAATGATCCATAATGGAAAATTAAATAAAATAAGAGATTATGCACCATTTCACCCATCTACATTTAGTCAATTCTGTTATTGTGAAAAATGGAATAAAAAATAACATGAAAATTATAATAATTTTTTGATTAATTAATATACGGTATATATAATGAACAAGCAAGAATATTAGGACAATATTCAGTATATTTAACACAATAAACAAGGCGCCCCCCGCACAATTTCGCCCTTTTGTTATGAGCGCTCCTTTTTAGTATATTGTTTGATTAGCATTTATGAGGTGCTCTTTAGTTTTAAAAATAGTGCACTTTTACATCATGCCCCCCCAACCGAAAATTTGCAGCGCCGGCCCTATTAGACACCATTTTTCTTCAATAAATATATGTCTACATTATATGAACAATAAAATTAAAGCTTCTTCTAAGCAGTATTTTTTAAACAGATAGAATTCTCATTTGATAAGGCTGTGGATACAGTGAAAATTCACGATACATATATTTCAAAGCTGCTTTGGCAATTCTTTTTATTCTATCTATTATAAGAATAATGATGGTCACCTTTAGTGTACGTTCAATTAAGTATTTCTGACAATGAATGACTTAAATTACACCTAGATTGGTCAAATTGACACACCGGTTTTGATCGTTTACTACTCAAAATCTAATGAGGTGATAATCCTGAAATTTGCAGTACATGTCCAATTTTTAATGCACGTTTTGGTCCATATATTTTCGTAAAATATACTAGAAAAATTAATGACGTAATAGATAACTCAAACTAGACTAATCAGACTTTTCAACAACAAAATTCAGTATCCAAAAGTATTTATGCTTTTATTATATAAACAGATTTATTTACTTTAGTTTACAATCTATCCAGTGCATTTTAATTAACACATCTTTGACGTTAAACAAACAGTTAGCTAAGCGTAAAACTTTTAGAATCGCCTTGACCACACAATAATTACTAAATTCGTAGAGAACATTTAGGCTCAAAACTGGTCGATCAATTAATTACGTTCCCTCTACCCCACCCAACAGCTGATTTAGGCTTCCAAAAAAAGCCTGATTCTACTAGGGTTTCCTCTAGGTCGTATGTTTTTACAGTTATATTAAAAACAGTAACTATTTTATATTATACAGTACCATAAATAAATGTATAAAATACTGATGATTATAAATGTTCATATTATAAAGAATATCTACAGAAAAATCATTAATAATAACAACTAAGGGTCACACATGCCCGTATTTAGAGATATGCACGTCATGCGCGCGCATGCCCCTCAGGATTTAAAAAAAATTATGTACGTATATTGAATTGTGAATTAATTTTGAGAAGAAGGATACACAACAAATCTATGAATATTGTGAATACGATCGATTTAGAGCAAGCATCTATCTATTATAGGAATCTAATGATATGTTGTATACCTATGTATCTGATATAATAAATAAAATACACAAAAAAATTAAAATCATAAATTATAAAAAATTACTATATTAAAAACCTCGTGTAAAGACCTCCCCTCGAAGTGTTACTATCTTAAAAGTTAGATTAGAGTCTTAGGATTATATAATGCTATAACGAATTCATATATAGCTTTTAGATTCACTTATATGCATTCTAAGCTTTAATCTGTTAAAAAATTCAGAGGTTTGGCTTCTCGCCTCGCCATACCACAGCGGATAATGTTTCCCTTTTTATTAAGTGCCGCGCATGCCCCTGACAAATTCCTGCATACGGCCCTGTGACACATACTAATAATGTGAAGTGTTCTGAACTAACAATATAATAATACACGCAATATAAAAACAATAAAGTATGTCTTATAAGAAAAAGTAACATTTGACATTAATTATAAATATAATTGCATAAACAAAAGTTAACAATATACCTTTTAGCAGCAAATAGATGGATGTGTTCCGCCTTATTTGAATTGAATGTCACAGCTGTCCACCAAATAATAATCTGGAAAACAATGCTGAGGGATTAAATTGAAATCTAATAAAACACCAAGAATAAAATTTTATTTCTATAAAAGTATTACTATATGAAAAATTATAAAGTCCATTACAACTTTCGCACAGCTTACATAATCTCTGCGGGCGTTGACACAAAACTTTTTATGGACCCTCATTCCTGTTTCTGGCAAAGAAAATTGTGAAACCTGAACGAAAATTGGATAATTAATTAATAAATATGGAGTACAATTTCAATGAACACAACAATGAGAATAATCTACAAAAACTTTTTTCTTATACCTAGAGTTGTATTAATAAATACATTCTATAATATAAACCTTAATAATAGACACTGTTCTTATTTACTTCAAGCAGATGGTACCTATATTAACAATCAATAAAATTGTATTATTTTACCTATTTAATAACAAAAAGCATTTATTTTATTTAAAAACAAGTTATAATAGTGTTAGTACCTTTAAATTCATTGTAGACAGTTTCTCTACTTTCTGTAGAATTCCGGTAGAATTCCGACGATTCCATGCGTAGGTGGCCATTACAATATTAGTCGAAGAGTCATTCGAGCATAGGATTAGATTGTCTCCAAAACAGCCTGAACAAGATATTCTCTATTTAGTTGGTCTTATTTTACTTATTTATTTAGACCAAATTTATTTAAATAACAACAAATAAAGCTAAGATAAGGAGTAGATTGAAAATGTTTAAATGTTTATAATGTTTAAAAATATTGTAAATATATTACATATTAGGCTACAGAATATAATGACACAACATAGTTATTGAAAAGCGAGAGTAAACGATATATAATAGTAAAATTGCAAATTTAAAAAATATATTGTATTTTCGTTTCAAAATAAATATAAGGTTTAGTTGCATTGTATCAAATTTTTAACTGTTTGATACTGCTAATTGCTAAATGAACTCATATTTTACATAGTCAAAGTACATTGTAACCTTTTAACGAATAAATCAAACAGTAACTAAGTATTAAAAATATATCATTTATTGATCAAACATATTTTTATATGGTACTATTTTATTTATAATGTAATAATGTATATATAAAATAAATAAAATAGTTAGAAACAAATACGGCAAAATTATATAGAATTGAAAAGAAATATTCAACTATGAAACTCCAATAACTAAATAAAGTCAACAAAATCATATAAATAGGTTGTGTGGTTATGCTATACAATCTTCATTGTTGAAACAATAGATATGAATTCCTTTCTCTCACTAAGAATAAACAAACAATCGATATCTATGGTTGAAACATACCTGAAGAAATATGTGTACTCGAAATTTTGCCCACTAGAGATGAATCGATTAAAATACGATCAATATTATTCAAATCAATAGACAAAGAAATGCGAATAAGACTTCCATTCGATACCATAATCTGCAATTAGAGAATAGATTATAACAATAATTTATGGTTTAAAACAACGAAAGAAAGCTATAAATTACTAAGATTTTATGTCTATTTTACATACATCAATATCACGTTCGGACTTCCATTGTAAATGAACCAAATCATTCTGATCAAGAAGAGTCTAAAATAATAGAAGGTGTTTGGCATTAACGTCTAATAACGTATAATAACCCGTAAATCATATCATAGACATTGTTTGTATACCCTTAAATCAATTAACATGATAAGAACTCAACACTTAAAAAGTATTAAAAAATACCAACATAAGAATAAAATTATTTGTATATTGATTTCACATTAAACTTGAATAAAAAACAACTGTTTCATATTTTTAATGAAATAATTACCTCACATTCCTTCAATGATTCGTATAATTTGTTTGGTTTCTTGGGTTTTAAAACACACTGAAGACACCTTTCTGAAATGTGTTTAAATGTGTTTGAAAGCTTACAATATCAGTGAGTTGAATTAAATAAAAAGTATAAACTTAATTGGCGAAACTTATGAGAAGTATCAATACACCAAAACTTGTTTGTAATATGAAAAATATTTAAAAGTGCATAAAACATAATCTAGAAGGTAGAAGTTGTTTAGCAAACTTGATTCTCTTAATCTGTTACAAATTATGTTTAGATAATTGAACTTTCCACAGCATACTCAAATTATATTAAACATATTATTATAAATGTAAATATGATTTAGAAAACAATTGCTTTGATATACACTTAACACATTATATATAATACAACTTACTTTGTTCATACTCCATTCTTGACTGGTTGTAGGGTGCATTATCTAAAAAGTTATATTTAGTGTATTTATAGACAGTTTGTCACATAGTACAGAAAATAATATTACTAAATACTGGCTAATTATTATTAAAATATTTTGTTTAATAATGCCTTCATTTTGTAATTGAAACATTTACACTATCATTGTCAATCTTGTGTTAAATATATAATGATCTTTATCTAAAATAATATAACTATTTTCAATTTGTATCATCATTTGGTAATAATTTGAATTTTAACTATATACAGCATAATTTTAACTTATCTTAATTTAGTCAATTTAGAATTATAGCAGTGAATATAAATTACAGTTCTTTTAAGAGAAAAATAAAAAAGTAAATTATCAATAAATTTTAGTGTTACAATTGTGTAACCAATATTATCATAAACTTTTAGCTATACAAATATTAAGAACAAAAATAATTCTCCAAAGCCAACCAGATAATTTTCTAAGAATCATGATATAACTCTCAATTGTGTTATGAATAATACTTCATAGAAAAAATAAATTTAAAACAACAAAATAATTGATGAGTAACAATGTTACCAGTTGAACTGCTTCCATGATATACATGAAATCCCAAAACTCCAGCTGAAAATAAAAAGTTACAAATTCAATATAGTTCGAAAAATATTATTAACAGTATATTAAAACATGCTTTCTTACATCCAATGGCATACATGTCCCTTAGACTCCATATGAAATATTCTGCTGAAAACATGTTTCTAAAAATAAACAATGTGATACAAAAATTTTATCAATTATTAGTTTACATAGCATTTCATATTGAATGATTGTTATGTACAAAACAGGTAAGAATATTACAGTCATCTAATTCATATACTAAGTAACATGTCCAAATACATAACGTTAATATGATATTAATAGTCATTGGGAATTCTCTAATTGTTATTTTGACATAAAATAACTAGGTTTATCTTGTATTCTGCAATTAAGTGTCATTAAAAATATCTTTTATCTGTTCAAGAAAGAATATATCCAAAAATGTTCAGCTATATTTAATCTGTTTGTTTTTGATAAATGTAATACTTATTAATTGAATAATGCGTATTAACAATTATTAACCTCCATAGATTGAATGTATGTGATGTTCAGTGCCTAATTTTTAATGTAGTAGTTTCATTAACTTATATTTCATAAGTAATATTATTATGTTCTAAAACTGTTTCATAGTTTACGTAAATTACTATGTTTTATGAATAAAATTATTTTCTTAGGGAAAATAACTATAGAGAAATATTTTTATTATATGTTTTATTACTGGCTTAAATGGTATAATTCAAAATTACATTCAATAGTTCGAAAAGCTTTACATTACATATGCATATAGTTTTAAAATATTATATGAAAATATATTAAATAAGTAATAAAAGTATAGTATACTATACTATGTCATAATTGAATAATAAATTAATTAACTAAGTTATTTTTGCAATTATTGTACAATTATTTTTTTTAGATTGTACATAATTTTATAGTATTACCTATTTACATAAAAAGGGAATTTTTGACAATGAAAATAGATAATGAAAATAAAAATGATTTAATAATATATGTTAGTATCAAACTACTTTTTTTAATCATTTAAAAATCACTAAAACTTATTAACTATTCAAAAAATAATTATGTTGATACATATATATTGCTTTACTAATACTGATATAAAGATCTAGAAACGGTAGCCCCGATGCTGACCAAAGTGACCAGCATGGGGGCCATAACTGAAGAAGGGGCAGTCCCCACAGTA
>JAUZND010091964.1:0-14887 GCA_034780555.1 Coelogynopora nodosa | reverse complement strand
ATAGCATGATACTAGCCGGAAAAGTATTGATCACAATTTCGAAATCGAAACTGTTTTATGACTAAAGTTTACACCAAAACAAAGAAAAAAGGATATGTAGATAGTGGTTAGCATTATTTAATAGTAACAATAAAAAAATTTAAATTATAAATAAATGTATACCATATTTGTAGGTGGGGTGGGGGGGGGGGAATAGCATGATACTAGCCGGAAAAGTATTGATCACAATTTCGAAATCGAAACTGTTTTATGACTAAAGTTTACACCAACACAAAGAAAAAAGGATATGTAGATAGTGGTTAGCATTATTTAATAGTAACTATATAAAAAAAATTAATTATAAATAAATAAATGTATAATTTATAATATATAACGGAATACTGTAGTATTATTTAAGTAGATTTCATTTCATATTTTTGCTATCAAATATTTACTGATTTGATTTAAAAATTGTACACATAATTAACCGTTGATATCTTCATGATCACCAATTTGATCAAGTATAACCATTTTGTTCAATAAAAACCTCATCAAGCGTTAAAATGATTACAGAAATAGTAAGTTTGGCATATAATATAATATGTAGTTTTATTGGACTCGTTTTTATTTTGTGATTTTGTTTCAATGAAATAAATGTATTTGATACTTTCTGTCGCGAACCTGTAATTGTACAATTGTAACCTTTAATATTTGTCTATCAGTTGTGATTATTCTTAATTGCTAAATACAATAATGTTATAATATAATGCAAGTGGTTTCGTCTCTTAAACCGTTTCTGAAAAAATGTTTTGTTTTATAAATCTATTTGTGGAATAGATTAATAGAGAAAACACACAAAAGCAAAAATGGATGTCCTTTATAGTTGTTTCATTAAACACATTCAGGCAATTTCAGATATTATTTGATTGTCACCTAAAATGCATCCGTCACATTGCTGTTCTTTTCTTATTATAATATGTTTTCAAAATTTCACTTCGATGCTGTTGTATATTATATGTATGGTATTCTAAATAATAGAACAATCAAATTCACACTTTCACATTCAGAGATGCTGATTTGTTTTGATTAGAATTTGTTTAAAATTATGATAGACGAAACTAATTTCTACTCTATTTAACAGCATAGGTTTATTTTTTTTGTAATGCATATTTTCTGCCAATTATATTTTTATAAATGATAGATAATAATTTAAGTTTTACAATGTGTCTAGTTGGTACAATTTATTTTTCTTTTATTATAGAAATAAAGAATATTTATATTTTGTACTCACAACTCAAAATACAGGTTTTTATTAGTATCGGAAATAAATTCGTAGTAGTTATTGTTTATAATTATTGATAGGTAATATAGGTATTTATATGTATTAAAGGAATTATATGTATCTATAGAAATTATAAAGGAATTATAGGAATTTATAGGTATTATAAAAATCTACAAAAAGAATAAAAGGATAAACTTCATCAAACATGTATATTTAGTTACATGTGTTTATTGATATATTTTTTAATAGATTAGATATATTATATAAAATATTTTGAAATAGTGAATTGTTAATACTAACTGTAATGAAATAGTTATTAAATAATAAGTTAACCTCACTTCCATTGTACTGTATATATATGTACTAAATGTGATAATTTACGATCTTTTTCTTTTAGATACGATTTATTGAAAAATGAAGACATACGCTGTTTTTTGACATTTTAACATTGTTAGTGTTTTTCTTTTTATAAATGAGTAATTGTTTGATCCATGGAATGCATTTTACTTTATAAAAAAACGATTTCTCATACAACATATTCCCTCTTTTTTAAATTTAATATAACAACATGCATTAGAAGAAATGAAATATTCTAACTATTAGAAAACATCATTAGTGTCATTGTCAAAAAGATGCATATACAATTACTACGTATTTAAATAAACATACTCAATATTGTTACAAATGGTCTTAAAAAGGGTTGACATAATCACTCAATAAATGAGTCATAGATGAGTCATAGGTGAGTCATAGGTGAGTCATAGGTGAGTAATAGGTGAGTCATAGATGAGTACTCGATTAACATCATGAAATATTATTGTAAAGTTGATTTTAATAAAAAAAATTATATTGTAGTATATTTACTTTTACTTATTATACTTAATTTTATAGTTATAATTTTGGTAACTTTTAATTTAAAAAAATATTTTTATACCAAAAATTGCATAAGTACCTTGCTTAATGGCGAATAATATTTATTCCTAAAATATTGAGCATTTTGCACTACAATGTTATATATATACATATGATTATTAACAGTAGAACAACGACTATAGAGGGGAGAGGGAGGTGATAACAATTATACATACGTTGCCTCATAATATGTGAAGATTAGGTTTATATTTGGTTACAATACAGTTTGCGGACACATCAGGCTAAACATGAAAAACATAATTCATATATTTTATAAACTTATCATATGGCTTAGTAGAAGGAACACCACGATTTCTGTTTTCAAAACAAATTACGTTATGTATTTTGAAGCGTTATAAAACCTGTTATAAAATTCTATTACTTATAATACTTTGAATTACCATTATTAATAATTTATAAACATTATAGTGTATTTTTGATGTATTTCATGACTGTTGCTAAAAGTTAAATTTGAGAATTAATATACATTAATATAGACAATGGGTAATGTGCGTCTGTCATCCTTGTCATTATTAGATCTACATCATGACATACCAATTAATGCAGAATTTGCTGTAAATACATTCGCTAGATCTAACCCACGCAGTATGATCTTAACAGACACTATGTCCGAATAACTTGGTATCCTTACGTATTTGTCTGATTAATTATAATACAGCGTATATATATACATTCAATTCAATGATTTAAATCAATTCATTGATCCAATTTAATTTACTGATCCAATTTAATTCACTGATCCAATTTAATTCACTGATCCAATTTAATTCACTGATCCAATTTAATTTACTGATCTAATTTAATTCACTGATATAATTCTATTCACTATTCTAATTCAATTCACTATTCTAATTCAATTCACTGATCTAATTTAATTCAAAGATCTAATTCAATTCACTGTTCTAATGTAATTCAATTCACTGTTCTAATTCAATTCACTGTTCTAATTGAATTCACTGATCTAATTCAATTCAAAGATCTAATTCAATTCAAAGATCTAATTCAATTCACTGTTCTAATTTAATTCACTGATCTAATTTAATTTACTGTTCTAAATAAATTCACTGATCTAATTAAATTCACTGATCTAATTTAATTTACTTATCCAATTTTATTAACTGATCTAATAGAATTCACTGATCTAATTTTATTCACTGTTCTAATTCAATTCACTGATCTAATTTAATTTACTGTTCTAAATAAATTCACTGATCTAATTTAATTTACTGTTCTAAATAAATTCACTGATCTAATTCAATTCACTGATCTAATTCAAATTCACTGATATAATTCAATTCACTGAAGTAGTTATGTATTATCTTGAAGAAAAACTACAATACGTAAAAATACGACTTCGACTGCGTTTTTACTTGCTTTTTCATTTGCAAACTCATTGAAAAAACAATTGTATTTTTTCCTCAAGATAATACATAACTACTAAGATTAGTTTATATATTTTTGGAAAATAAAAATAAAATAGAGTTTATTGAAAAATATTGGAATAAATCACAAAAACTATAATTGACTAAATTCAAAAAAATAAATTAAAATAATAATGTTTAAACATATACATAATTAAATGTTAATAATTAAATTTCTTGAAAAATGGAAAATTGTAATAATTGCTTAGAAAAAGATAGAAATTCTTATAGTTATTTTTTTGAAAGAATGTCATTTAAAAATAATTAAAAAAGTATTGAATATATTTTGAAATTTTTTAAACACATTGAAAATTAAAGCATATAAAAAAATTTAAAATGATACTGTGTCCAAGAAAATTGAATAAATGACCAATGCGCGCGACTGTGGCAAACATCTCTAATCATAAATATCAATCAATGATGTGTTATGAAATGTTGTCGCGTGTTCTTCAAAATTAAATTGGAAGATTTTGAGACAATTGAAAATATGTAAATCTACCTAAACTTGAATAATTAATTAAAAAAAATTAAAGTTATCTCAAAAAAATTAATAAAAAAACTAGAAAAATTATGTGAAGAAAATAAGGAAATGAAAGGTTACTTATGACTCCCGAGTGTAACCGTATGCACACCTGCTCTATGATCTGAAGTGTTCACGGAATTGTGCCTAATTTGTCGGCAATTATCTTTTCGATCTTCCTGGTTAGTTTGTTTTGAAACTTGGTTTGTTATAAGTGTACTGAATTTTAAAGTGATAATTGTAAGTATCAATTATTCAACTAACATTGTCGGATTAAATAACAAATTATATATTTAGAATCACCATTACAAATTACAACACGATGTACTAATTTTATATCAATAATTATACGTCACTCGGAAACATAACAATCTGACGTAATTCTATCCCCCAACTTTTAAATAGAACAATTTAGAGATTTTATAATATTTATAAAAGCACATATTATCTTCAGGAAAAGTTTCCTATTATTGTGTTGTAAGGCTTAAATTAAAAAGGTATACCTCATTATGTAATTAAATAGTTTTTTTGAAGTATAAAAATGATAGATATATTTATGGCGGATTTAAACTACGTAAAAATAATGTACCGTTGATCATTTATTGATTTTATTGGAAAATATTGATTTCCAATATGCACCTCAGGCAAAAAGTGTTCCCCGGTGAAGCTTTAAATTAATATAGTATACCTCACTTTGATAGATAGCTTTTTGAAATAGATATATTAATGCCGTAAAGATGGTGGATTTAAACTACTATATAAAAATAGATAATTATTGATTTTATTTGGAAAATAATGATAATTGTTAGGTACATCCGGCAAAAATTATGCTCTAATTTAGCTTACATTTTAACAAAGTCTATTTTTATAAGACCAGAAGATATTGAATTAACATATGAAAATGTTGTCTTTAAAAATAATCGATTAGGTACTAAACTATAATCGATAATGTATTGATTTTTTTGGAAATTATACATAATATTTTGAGTACCTGGGCAACATGTATGTATAGACTAGTCTTAAACTTTAACGCAATCTATCTTTATATAAAATATAGATTTTATAATAATATATAAACAGTAACATTAAAGTCGATCGATAAGTACTAATATAAAATCAATATTTGATTTATCTTATTATAAATTATTTATTTTCGGTATGTACCTTCTAAAAGAGTTGTGCTCCAATTAAGCTTAAATTTAATACCGTATACCTCACTTAAATAGATAGCTTTATTAAAATATAAATATTATTACCATAAAGATGGCGGATTCGAACTTCATTAAAATCGATATTTTATTGGAAAATATTGATATTTAGTAGCCAAAAGAAGTGCTCTGATTTAGTTTACATTTTAACACACTATAACTTTCTATCAACATTTTTGAATAAAATTAAACTTTTATTTGATCGATGCTGTATTAAACTCGAAAATGTATTGATTTAATTAGTAATTATAAAAGTTATTCTAGGGAAGTGCAATTTATTGTTTTAGATACACTTATTTTCTACGTTTCTTATTTCACTGAATACACCCCTTAAATAACTTAATCGATGATACTTTGTGAAAAAATGGTATATTAATGTATACTGTGTATATTGTGTATTTTTATATAAATAAACAACATTATATAGGAATAAACTATTTGAAAAAATTACAAATTTGTGCAAAACATAATATTTAACATAAGGATATTATCTACATGGGACTGAGCAGAAGAAATTTATCATTTCAATTAATCCAATTATTACATAATTAGGACATTCTTGGGCACTCCCATAAATGTCTATTTTGTAAGGATCCTAGAATATCTAGAATAAATAAAAAGATTGAAATATTTTTAACAAATTTAACAAAAAAAGTGAAATAATTATGCATGTACAATGTTTTGACATGATTGAAAATTGCAAAATGGATATCGCTGAATGTAGCGAAAAAGATATCCAACAACGGTGGCTATATAGGAGCACATATTGAACGCTGCATTTTTGTATTTAGAAACATTTATCAACGAGTTTAGAACTCATAATGAAGTGACAAAAAGAGGTTACAATAATACAGGAGAAACATAGTTATAAAGAGTTAATATGTTTAAAAAACAGTTCATAGAAAGGAAAGAAGATATCATAATGAAGAAAAAGCATAAGGAGAAAAACGTGAGTGCCACAGATGGAGCATTAGGAGACCAATGTCCAAGGACCCCACCAGGCAGACTGACTTTCCTCGAGCTTCAGTCGAGCACAGAGTTGTGGAGGGTACCGCTTGGAGCTTGCCGTGGTTCTGGGACCAGTGGATCGACTTGGGTAGATGTGGGCGGCCATGCTCTGCGATTCTCTCGAAGTAGCGACTTTGTTTGACAATTGTTTCCGGTGGAAGAGACGACGGGCTTCGAGGGTGGACCATCCAAGTTGATCAAGAAGGGGAGCAGTTGGAGTTAGTGGAGGCGCACCTGTTTATGTGCCCACCTGAACATTTTTGTATTCTCCCTCCCGTAAATTCCTGGCTGCGCGCCTAAAATAATGTTAAAATAAAATATCTAAACATTAATTGGTTGTATTGTCCAAACACAATAGTTGTGAACATTATTTGCATAATAACATCGTATGCATATGCATTGAAAATAGCGAATTTTATTTATTCTAAAATGACCGAAATAATGCAAGTAGAATTATCCATGTCGCGCTACGATAATGTATTAATACATTTTAATAGACACAGTCATTTACAGTAAAACCATATGCAGATCGGTTTCGGGGTATTTGTCCCTCATTAGTACATAGAGAAAGAATCGAAAATGGAACCCAGAGATTTGTGAGCGAACCCACCTATCACTAGGCCACATCCTCGCCTGTCAACTACCGAGTCTAACTTGTAATATGAACCCCATATTTTCCTATATTATCATTTAATAAAAAAACATGATTAAGTCAATTGTGCCATTGATTCGTATAAATAAATCTTATATTAGTCACATTTAATAAACTACTTACCTCTGGGAGCTTTAGTTGACTATTTGAGTGCTGCAGAAAATAGTCATAATAAGGTACGCAATCCCGCAGTAATATGAATTTGGCGTAGCGTCGCGGATCTCTATCAAGAATTCCATAACCACTTGTTGTGCATCTATTTGAGAGAAGAGAAAGTATACATGTAGAGTATATTAATATTTAAAAACATTTAATAAAATAATTAAAAATAGCATGAACATGAACAGAATGTAATCTGTTTACTGCCTATAGTGAGTATGCCGATACATGTATTATGATAATTGAGGCATCAAATCAAGTATGGTAATATATTTAAATAATTTGCTAATTAATTAGTGTGTATGTATATTGCAATGCATGTATGATTAAAATGAAAATAGAATGTTACATTATTACAAATATTATATTGATGTAGAGAAAATAAATCCACCACACAATGGCACACTGTATAGTTTTAATACTAGGCTTATATGTCTAACATACATTAATCATCGCATTGCTTTAGTAGAACAGTAAAAATTGGTTTTAATATAATAGTTAAAACATAATACTCTGAGTCGAGTATCGAAGGAATGAGCATAATGTATAGTTTAACTTTAACGGCAATTGCTATTATGTATTATAGTTTCTCAAAATAAATATTTAACTTTATCACGAGGTTCTCAAACTATAGTCATCAATATTTTTCAATAAATTAGACATTCAACTATCGTAATATCGAGTTTCGTCCATGCACAATGTCAAAGTCTTCGAATTAAAAAAAATTAATGATAAATATTAACTGGAATTTTTTTAAAGATTGACAAATTAAACATTAAATTATGTTATTCTATTCTATAAACATTTATGATAAATATTACCTTTGATTTTTTTAAGTTTGACAAATTAAAAACTAAAGTATGCTATTCTAATTTATAAACATTTATAACATATATAATAATGCGCTATAGGTATATATATACATATATGTATAGTCAAAACATATATGATGTACGAGTATTTATCTTATTTATTATATTATTTTATCTTATAGTATGTACGTAGTATTAAATAACTAATGCAAAACAAATTAACAAACTTCATTCTATTTTCTAAAAATGACATAATTTGTACTTAATTAATAATTAAATTCAATTTACACATAATACATTTTTAAAATTTTTAATATGAATTGAAAATAATTTCAGCATATTTATAAATCAACGATTGATAAATATCTAAACTAATAAACTAATAAATACTATTTGTAACAAGTATGGAATTATTATATAATAAAAGGGGCTTTACATTAATTAATGTATTTTTATTATCAATATTTCACGAAACACTATAAGCACACAGAAAATAAAGATAAAGAGCCAGTCATTGAAATTATAAAGAATCCATAAGTATATAGAATATATGTCTATATATGTATGTGTATATATATGTATATAAAGTTGATTTTGTGCTGCCGAATAGAAAAGAGTTCCAAAAAATATTTTAAGAGGTTCTGAAATTTCTGAAATATGTTAATCTGAAATACACATATTTATAACAGTATATTTGTGGAGTAATACAGTACAGTTGTTCAATTAGTATTGGATAAATTAAAAATTGATTTGGTTTTCATATTTATATCATCAGCAAAAATTTATTTTCTAAATGTAGAAAAGTTTTTGATGGTATTACGAAAAATTCCAGAAAACTATAAATATATCTCAATTATTTATTATTTGTAAACATGTTTTATGTCACAGAAATTGTTTTATTTTATATATATATTCATATCTCTTTAAAGTAAGTTATCTGAATGTCATCCCGCAAATGTAACTTTTTTTGATTGTTGGTTTTAATTTTCAACGAGTTTTAAATAGTGCATTATAATAGTAGGATTATTATTTATTGTTATGTACACATTTAACCTATTTAGCTACATTTATTTTAATATAGACACGATAAGAAATCTTTAATAAAGAATTTAATGAATATATATATAATAAATAATTTTACATTTAGTTTTTTTTCCATGAAATTAATTTCTATGAATAGCTTAAATTGAAAAGAAACATTTATAATCTGTTACTAGTGAGATCGATGTAAATTTATAGAGGAAGTATTTTTTTGTTGTTGATTTTTGAATCCTAAATTTGTAATACAATAATTTGTATTAATAATAAAGACAAAAATGGTTGTATTGAATATATGTATACAGTCGTGTCAATAGTAATGAATATGTATAATACAAAACATAACATATTTGCATAATGCAATAAATAATATAATAAATATATATGAAATTAACGAATATATTTAATATCCTCTATAATTCCAATATAAAAATGACAATGAAAATTGTGTTGTATTTATTGTCAGAGCGTTGTGTACAACAAACTAAACATAAACTTTAGAAAAAATATAATAAATGAATGTTAGCAAAAAAATGAGTTGTAATACTTCACTTGTTACATTAAACTAAACAAGCTGTCAAATACAAATCACAAATCTAAAAAATAAAAATGCTTTTAAGTAAACATTGTCTAAAACAGAGCATTTATTTATAAATTAGCATTAGATACAGTTGTAGTCTTACACTTGTAAAAACAGTAATATTCATAATAATTATCATGAATAATCAGATACTGTACATGAAATCCTTTCGCGTCTTTGTTAGACTGTATCATTTAAATTCAATGTCGAACATGTATAAATAAGACAGTTGCAATGAGTATCAATGTTACTAATCAAATTTTTAATAACGGCAGAATATCCTTCAGGAGAGTTCATTTCCAACACATCACGTACAATTTCAAGGCAATGGAAAGCAATCGCCAATGTCGCAATTGTCATTCCACTAAATTTAAGGATGTAAGAATTTGTGTCATAACATTGTATGGCATTGTTGGCTGAAAAAACAAATTCACAAGCAGTAGTTTTTATTATTGAAAAATTCCAAAAATGTGACATCTTTGTCACAGAATCGTTAAAATCTTGAATGAATGGAAAAATTTTGAACATGTGTTCTCTTGAGTAGGTTGCGGAATCATTTTCAAGTATTTAACGAATTTTCTTTCCAGATACAAAAGTAGTAGTTCTTCGTATTGAGACTGAATTGTCTCATGGATATGTTCGGTAAATCCCTTGGTCGTTTTTGTTTTATCACTGGATATGTTTTTATTACCCCATATTGTAAAGCCTCCAAAAACTGAAACTACAAATCCGCCGAGTATCATTCCAGGTGTAGCGATTCCCAATTTGAATTGTGATGCTATTTCCGCAGTAACTATTGTTCCAGTGCCAAATATAAAGGCTGTGGACCCAATAATATTTACAATTCTATGAATTTTGGCGCGCTTATTTAGAGTTTTTTCTAAACTTTCCAATGATATTTTTGCTTTCCTAGAGGTTTCTTCCAATCTATAAGTACACGCAACAATGCTATTTTGGACTAAACGTTCTTTTCTGTCTAACTTTTGAACTATTTCTTCCGTGTTAGACACCTTTATCGTTTTTTCTGGATCGTTATATATACATATATATATAAATTAGGTTTTACATTGTGGGCACAAAACGCAAAATTGTTTTTCTTTGTCTGCAATTCTGTTGTTGCAATCCGTGTTGATATTATTTTTAATAAAGTTTTTAAACATATAATCAAGACAGCTAATTATGTAATGCTTATTTTCACATTTAAATTCACATATATTTTATTCTTTTGAAAAGTCTTTTTTTGCAGGATAAGCATTGCTTTTTCGTTAAGCTCATTATGCGATGAAGGTTGATACACAATTAGAAGTAGTGAATCCTTGAGGATAATATATACAACATAGTGTCTTTGGTTTAGGAAGAGCATGTAAACTGAATATATAGGTACAAAATAAGTAATAATGTAAATTAAAAATAACAATTCACTTTTCACTGTAAAATTTTATTTCACATTTACAATAAATATTAAACATGTTAAAAAATCAATACAAATTTTTGATGTGACTTTTGAATAAAACTATATATATTATTATTCTACTAGAGTTGGAGTCCACTGCTTCTAGGACCTATCTTCTAGATTTGGTTGATCCACCTATGGGATTGAAGCATATCTTGATGAAATTGATGCCCACATTAAAGATTACGTCAAAAGAATATGGTTCTGGAGAAAAAACAACAATAATTTTTAGATTGCAACACAATCTCTAAATTTTAACTTTTATACTATTAGTCATTCCATAATGATTGCAATTTCAAAAACTATATAATAAAATCTCAGCCCCGTAAAAATATTTATTTGAGGTATTTTTTCATGATGAAAATAAAAAATATTTATTTAAATAAATGTTGAAATTTAACGGAAATATTCAATATATAACTAATAAATAATTAATTAAAAATAAAATAAATAAATTAAAAATAAATTAAATTAAATTAATTTAAAATAAATATTACTAATTAAAAATTAATTAAATTAATTAAAAATAAATTTAATTAATTAAAAATAAATTAAATTAATTAAAAATAAATTAAATTAATTAAAAATAAATTAAATTAATTAAAAATAAATTTAATTAATTAAAAATAAATTAAATTAATAAAAAATAAAAAAATAATTAAAAATAAATTAAATTAATTAAAAATAAATTAAATTAATTTAAAATTAATTAAAATAATTAAAAATAAATTAAATTAATAAAGCATAAATTAAATTAATAAAAAATAAATTAAATTAATGAAAAATAAATTAAATTAATAAAAAATAAATTTAATTAATAAAAATTAATTAATTAAAAAAAGAACATACATATTATACTATAGGGTGTAACAGCTCTTTCCGCGTTTTTTTGTTTTAAATTCTAATTTATAATTTATAATTGAAAACAAATTTATAAATTAAATTAAATTAAATATATATTATATCTTACATATAAACAATATTGAACAATAGAATAGTAACGAGAATAGTAACGAGAATTTATACATAATTTCCATTGGCCTCAATAATTTGTTGGCAGTGGGATTTTAATTTTTCAAACTGACGATTCATAATTTGGGGCGTTAATTGCTGAATGTTTTCTGCCAATTATTCTCTCAGTTCACCGCGATCTTAACATTTTATCTCGCGCCTCTCAATTTCCAGCTTAGGAAATGCAAACCTGTCTAGAATGTTCGTGTCGGGTGAATATGGAGCTTGTGCCAGAAGAACCCATTCTTTACTGCGATAAAGTCTTTGGTGGCTTTTGAGACATGATGGCGAGCGCTATCCTGTTAGATCACATAATTTTCCCATAGAATGGCCGTCTGTGCTTGTCTCAAATCGTAAGTGGAAAATTATTCAAACTCATTGTTGACAAAACGCATGTAGCATTCCGAGTCTATCGTCTCACTCTGTTCAATAACAATGACAAAATGGAGCCCCTCAAAGTTAATGGCTACCATCGCCATAAACTTTTTGTCAATTGGGGTTCCTCTGGGAGTGGTCGGTACATCTCCACTAGGGGAATCCATGATCTACGGGTAGAAGGGCACCCCATTGGTCGACTGTAAAACCATTTCTCGTCTGTAGTCAGCAATCTTGATTTGATTGTCCTCATCTCCGCACACCGTAGGAACTCTCTGCAGCATCGTACTCGGTTTTCCATGTGGTTTTCATTCAAGTTATAGGGAACGTAGCGGTTGCTGACAGATTTCAAATTGGGAACTTCGCTGATAACTCAGTACACCTTTTGGTGACAGATACCATGTTGTGCAGCTAACTTTCTGCAACTGAGATGAGGATTAATGTTGATTTATTCGCCTATTACAGCAACCAAGTTCACCCTTTCAACAGATTTTCGAGTGCCAATGGATTTCCTTTTAAAGCTAACACGTGCACCATTCCCGAACTCTTTTCTTAGTTTATTGTACTCTTCTTAGACTCAAAACATATCCCCGTGCAATGAAAATTGCTTGATGACATTCTAAAGCTGAAATCCCATTGCGTCGGCTTGTTTAGATTATAACATGAATGTCTCGTTTTGTCAATATATAATCCATATTCGATTATGAATGTATGAATAATAATGAATATATGACAATACTGTGTACATTCGATGTTTATGGATTTAAATTTAAATTAATTAATAATTAGATTCATAGAT
Source organism: Coelogynopora nodosa (assembly GCA_034780555.1). Lineage (NCBI taxonomy): Eukaryota > Metazoa > Platyhelminthes > Proseriata > Coelogynoporidae > Coelogynopora > Coelogynopora nodosa. Next base: position 1,657 of record JAUZND010091964.1, on the reverse strand, counting down.
TAATCAATAGATTACATGATTAATTTTGGTTTACAATTTAGATTCAAAGTACCGGAAAATACGCGGTATATTTTAGATAATCTGTATATCTATAGTATTGCTATAAAAACACGGAAAGAGCTGTTACAACCTATACATACATAAATATTATGAAATATAGTATCCATTATAATTAATATAATTATAAGTATAATCTTTTCAGAACATTTGTTAGTTCAGCAATCAGAACATTTATTTAGGTGCTACCGAAATATCTAGAGCTACCTCGAACTATCAATAATTTTGTAATTCATAATAATAATATGCACTTGTTCCTACATTTTCCAAATCAGAATCCTTATTACACATGTCTATTTAACAGTTTTTCATGAAAGTTTCATAATCTTGTCAATAATAAAAATGTGTTAATATAGGGCAGACATAAAAACTGAAAAAGGGATTAAGATTACATTGGATCTTAAATCAAAAACAGGATTATAAAAACGGTTTTAAAAATAAATATAGACTGTAATTAATATATATAGTTATAACATATTATTGCTAAGATCAGATAAGACTAATTGTTCATAAACATCAAATGTTATTTTAAATTAGTAAAAATAAAGAAAAGGCGACTATTTAAATTAAAATATTTAAAAAATTGGTTTATTTTATTAACTAATTAAATTAATAAATTATATTTAGTAAATCAATGTTGATCTTATCAAATCAACAACGTATCAGAACAAATTGATATTTAATATGATCGAAGGATCAACGGATTTAAAATCTTGTATATAAATTACATTATTCTTTTTTAGTAATTATACAAAATTTTAAATAATGTAATTGCCGACATATTGAATTCAATTTTTTAAATCTGTCATGATCCGATAAAAAATGTACGTATCTAAATCAAAATTTCATTAAAAATAATTTAAACTAAATTTTGAATATGCTATAATGATCAACTACAAATAAATATAGAAGCTATACCTACATCATTTCTAATAAACGTAAATTGTGTAATAAGGTTTATTTTATAAAACCCATTTTAAGCTAATCTAACTGGTGTGCACTATTCATTCTCAATATTGATCTACCCAGTCAGTCCTTACTAACCTGGAAGCCTTAGATAAAATATTCTGTAATCAAAGTTATTTGTCGTAATTATAAAAATTAATTATTTTGTCAACCCAAAGAAAGGTGTAGGTCAAATATATGTGTCAAAACTCGATTTTTTCTCGTACTATTAGCCTAATATATATTCATGTACTATAATATTTATGTACAAACACCCTTTGCCATGTTTCTGTGTGATTTCATTTTTGTTTCAGTGTTCCATTTTTTAAAGCATATATTAAATTCACTCGTGATACCATGGTGTGTAGGTGGACGGACATGCCGGCAGATGTATTCTAAGTAATGTATAAGGGTATACTATAAGTAAATAACAAAAACTTATACGAAATGGTATTATAATATAGTATTACCCATAGAGTAAAGAAAGGGAGTATAGAGCTTCAACTGGATAAACATTAATGACTACAAACTAAAAAACTATACTACTCTATATTAAAAAATATGCTGATTTTAATAGCGTATTTTATTTTTTGATTATCAGCATTATTTCTGACTACCGTCAATACTACTTTTGTTATGTTCTACTAATAAGTAG
>JAUZND010091963.1:0-14888 GCA_034780555.1 Coelogynopora nodosa | reverse complement strand
CGATTGATCCAATAGTTTTTGTTTTATTTACTAAAATATACACACCGGGGTCTCCCAGACCCCCCGTGGTCCTGCGCTGTTAATAGGTGATTTAATAATAAGAATAATTTTTCCAAACTGGTTTCAAATCTTATAGTCATTGTTACAATAATGAAAATACAAAAATGCTATCAAATTAGAATTACAAAAATAGTAAAAATTTATGAAAATTACATATATCATAAATTATACATAATAATCAAAACCCTATCTTCTAGCCACAAGTCTTTAATATATCATACTTTTGGTCTATAATGCTATACTCAATCGTTATATAAGTATATCTAAAATATAAAGAAAATCAGGTACATTAATATGTACTAGTTAAGTATAATTATAATCCATATATTATAAACCTTGGAAAAGGTGACGTAACTTAACTGAGCACAAATCCTTCAAGCATTGTTGATCGCAGATAATATGTATTTTTACACCATAGGAGCGCCATTGTTTATATGGAGGGGGCGCTATTTTTTATATGGATGGGGCGCTATTTTACTCTTGGGGAGAAATTTTACTCGTATCTGAGGGTGGTACGTACCCCCTATACTCCCCCTGGCTGCGTGCCTGAAACTGCTATGATGTCATACAATAAATATTTCCAAACTTCAAAAACTATTTTGTAGCCATCTTGATATTTGGAATTATGCTCAATTTTATTTATTGTTACATTGAATATATTCATAACATGTTATACTGTTCTTCTCGTATCTCAAGTCCAAGGGACGACCTCCTAACAACAATTCTTTAGCTAAATGGACAAGACGTCATGAAGATCCTAAAGAAGATATTTGGAAACTTTTATGAATAAAATCAATGCAACACAGAAATATTATTATACAATCAAGACAAATATCGTTTCCACTATATCAGAAGTGCTAAAACCTTTCCAGGGGAGGAACAGCTTTTGAAAATTAATGTAGATTTTGATGCGCATGACACCATAGAGCTATAATTACTATTATATTAAGCAAGAGTGGAAATAAGCTACATTGCATTAAGAAAACCATGAACCGATGATTTCTCTGTAAAGTTAAAATGAATTTATACACAACTGTATCAATTACTTACGTAGTTAGTATAGAAAATAATTAACATATTAGTTCAGAAATAAATGAAATCTTTCAATCTTTCAAACACGTACCACTATTATATTGCACTAATGTTACTTCCATTCTTAATTTTAAACGTTATAACTAAAAAAACACTGCAATACAATAAGTTATTTTTTGTAAAATATATGATTTATAGTAATACTACTACCATATACTACTTATAAAATTATTTAAAAAAATTATAAACTCATACGACATTCTTACAGGCAATATTCTTATTATGAAAAAATAATTGTGAAATAAGGCGCGGATACAGGTGGGGAGGCAAAGAATATTCAATATCTTTGGTCGAGGCCTTTATCTCTAACCCTACTTCAACACTTTGCGCTATATCTCTCTCTCTCTCACTTCAACATGGCAGCTGAGCCGGCTGGTCGTATCGGAGGTGGTCCGCCGCACCGACATCAACGACCGAGTAGCCTGCATAGAGAAGTGGGCCGCGATCGCCGACATCTGCCGCTGCATCCACAACTACAACGGGGTGCTGCAGATCTGCGCGGCCTTTGTCAACTCCTCCGTCTACCGGCTGAAGCGGACCTGGGAGCGGGTGGCCAAGCCCTCCTGCGCCACCATCGACAAACTCCAGGCTCTGGTCTCCTCCGATGGCCGCTTCAAGCATATGCGAGAGGCGCTGCACAGGTGGCTGGACTTGAGGAGCTTCTGTTGAATATAACATTTTATATTTTAAAATAATAATAACATAAATTATATATGTGAATATATTTTTAAATTATAAATTATAATACATTTAATTACAAATAACAATATTTAAATATACCTAAATGAAAGTAAATGTGTAATACATTAAATTTGACGTGCTAAATAAATACAAATAAAGTAATTAAATATTAATAGTAATACATATATATATATATATATATATATATATTTAATAATATTTTAAAAAAGAACTGGATAATTGTAGACGAAATATAACGTGAAACGTAATGTAACGTCAATTAAAACGTATTACATTATATGTAACATAAATGTAACGTGATGTTGACATAAATGTATTGTAAAATATTGTTAAGTTTAAGAAAATGTAATGTTCATAAATAACATACGTTTACAGCTAGTTAAATAATGGAAAAGGCATTATTCTAGAAATAATATCTTATATTATTAAGTATAGACGGAGAATTAATGTGTGTCTTATTTAGGAATATTTATATTTTGAAAAATTAAGACTTGTTGTTTTGTACGTCCATGATTAAATGTTCTAATTATCACAATATTAGAACAATTTATTTTAGATAAAGATTCTTTATAAATTAGTACTTTAGAATTTCTATAATAAAAAACATTAATAATAAATATATAAAAAAGCCGTTTCTTTTAAACATATTATGTGAGTAAGTAACCTAGACTTATTCACAGATAATGACTTTAGTTGAAATGTAACGTGATAATGTATTTGTGTTAACAATATCATCTAATGAATCGATAATATGAAAGGTAATGTAATGTTATTGGTTGTATAATTTATTAATATGATATATACATTATCTATGTATATTAGGCCTATATGCATTATATATACATGATATTTAGTCATAATATTAGAAATTTGACATTACTTTTCGAGATAAGTTTAAAGGAATTTAATGTAAAATATTTTTAAATAATGTCTCGATGAAATATTAAAAAATAGTTTAAATAAGTATAAATATATCCTATATTTATAAATATTTGTTAATATGTTAATATGTTGATATGAACCTTAAATAAATTTCATTAATATTTGTCTGCTTTATTATATAAATATATTGGCTGAATGGACGAGTTTTGAATATTAAATAATAACCATTTTTAAATTCGGTTATTTTAAATAATTTATATATTGTATGTGGCAGTTTGTTTCGTCATAAAAGATGTGATCTGAAATTCTTAAAAATAAATAACTTAATTGTAAACAAATTTATAAAAAGAATCTTATATTATTTATATATTATTAAAATTAACGGCAAATAAAGCCGATTTGAATTAAATATTTAATAATGCAAAAACATATTTTAACAAGACACTAATATGACACATTCTTCGATTATGGATATCATCAAATTAATTGGTTAGTTCTGTTTCGCCTCTGATCAGGTGCGACCCTCCTTGTATCCCCTACCTGGGGATGTACCTCACTGACCTCTCCTTTATTGAAGAGGGGGCCCAATCATCAACCGATGAGAACCTGATCAACTTCTGTAAAATGCGCATGGTACGTACGCTTTCTGGGTTCAATTGGTCGAACACTGGATGTAAACCCATGATTATGTTGTTCCATTTACTGGATCTTTGCAAGATACAAGATATTTAATGGATATGACACATTTAAAAATGTCATTCGAAAATGCAATTAGCAATATACGATATATTGTTAAATTAATGTTACGTGTTTTTTAACACATTTCAAATAAACAAATTTTGGATAAATAAACATAGGTTTAATTTCAGTATCATTAAACAATTATTTAACATTTCATGAAATTATTAATTACAGTCTCTAATTTTGTAAACATTAAACGAAATCAGTTTCAATTAGAAAATGTCATCGTTAAAAACTAATTCTCGGAAAATGTATACTATTTGAAAAATATCTAAAGGGTAGCATGTAATTTTTATTTCTTTGTCTTCCTATACTGAATCCCTTCACATGATATCTATAACACAGATTTGTTCTTGCTGTTTTGGCGGCACACTTTTGGCTGTCAACCTATGATGCCTCATGGCAACATTTAAAGCCAAAACAACTTTATATGACCTAAAATAATGATAGTATGTTTAACTACCGGGAAATGTAAATCTAGGTTTTTTCAATGTTGTTTGCATTTATAATTTAAACTATTCATAACAAATGTTTTCTGTAGAGTATTTTGTTGTCCGTATATTTTAATAAGCTTGGCCAAGGAAGATAAGGACAAGGACAAATAATAATCTTAAACATCATAATATAAAGAAGGTGGTGTTGCCATACATATACATTACACACACTCGGGTTTGTGTGCACAAACATTTAGTACATTGCAGGGGACCTAGACGCCAATTTACGTATGACTATTACACTCAATACCGCTTTGATAAATACCCATCCGCTGTAGCAAAAACCTTAGAAGAAGTATCGACAATAAAGTAGTTTAACACTGCCAGAATGTTATATTATTTATTACTTGATTTTATTCGTTCATAAATGCAGCACACAACCTATATATATATATATATATATATATATATATATTACTTATACGTATGAATAAAGAATATTAAAGGTTATGATATTTTCAATTTGTGCCGATAACAAGTCAACATTTTAGTAGATATATTATAGTGAAAATGTGTAAACATAAATAGTTACATAAAATTCCATCAATCAAATAGTGCACAAAGCAATTGTTTTCAATTTTATTTAAAACTTTAAAAAATATTTCCTTAACGAGATCAATCCTGTACTAATGTTACAAATAAAAATGAAAAATTGTTGTTGATTTATTTTTTGAATATTGCAACAATAACAACATTTTAATTTATATTTTTTAATCATTTCGAAAGGCTACATCTAAAAATATTTCGGATGGTTAATCGAAGGAACCCTTCACCACATTACATTGTGTTGCTAGGTTAGAATACATCAGCAAAATTATATTAAAATTTAGTCATTGTAACTGTTTAATACTAAAAGCGAAATTTAAAAATTTTCATTAATACTTTGTATTTATCAAAATGTGTTATATCAAATTCACTCTCAAGTGGTGTCTTCCTTCACCACATTTGCAATATACGTTTACCTTATTTTATTCATACAAACTTTTTTTTGTTCTCTTTGTTGTTACCAATGAATCTTGAATTAATGTCATATATTAATAAAAGATTATATTATTACTATTAATTTCCATTTATCCTCCATAATCACGCCTTTTACTCCTTTCCAATTCAGATCGCACACGTTATTAGAGAGATTCAGCAATATCAACAGACACCGTACAGAATCGAGCTTCAAACACGAGTGAGTTTACGAAACATCATTTAGTTTTTTAATCAATAATTAGTTAATTAATCAATAATTAGTTAATTAATCAATAATTAGTTAATTAATCAATAATTTATTAGTTTTCAATCACATATTACTCCCTGCTTTAAAAAAGGATGATACACACATTTATTAGTTTTATAATGCTTTATAATGTTCTACTTCCCTCTCCGTTGTCATAGGTAACCGATTACCTACTGGACAATACGCGCCTATTGGAAGACGAACGTACCTATCAGGCTTCACTGTGCATCGAGCCCCGGCTGTCAATTGCACGCCCAAGTCAGGTTAACCTTTGACCTACATTAACCTTTAACCAAGTCAGGTTAATCTTTGACCTACATAGCTATACCCGTCGTCATGCTCCGACAATAAAATCGCTACTGTAAATTGCAATTAATTGAACACCTATATTATGATTTTTCCTCTCAGAGATTTAAAGATGCAAATTAAATTAAAATGTGTTATATGTCTATTCATGTTCAGTAATAAATTTGATTAGTTTTCGGTCTTTTTTTATCAGATAATTAATAGCCTGGTTAAATGATATTCTCTAATACACAAGAAACGCTATACCTAATAGCTATTACTCTAAATGATTCCTTCTTAATGTTCCATATATTGAGCTGCTCACTCTCTCAGCTCTCTCTCTCTTATACGTAAAATACGTACAAGTTTTTGTTATCAAAAACCAAAAGACACAGTCTTTATCTGGAAAACAGGACAAAAACTTTGTGTCAGTGTTACAAATGTGTTACAGTGCTTCAATTCCAATACACATATTATGCATTCCATTTTTATTCACTCTTGCACTTTGTAATTTAAATGCAGTTACTCTACATACATATTTCTGCATATAACATTATACTTCACACATTTTTTCTGTTTTTTTTAGTATATATATATATAATGTATGTAAGATTGTATTTGCATTTGTATTCTTGAATGTTTTCTAAACGTTCAGTGTTGCCTAATTGACTTTAATTCATGTCAATGTGATTATATTCTATATTTCCTTCCGTGATAACTTGTTGCATTCAAATAGTTTCAATTACTTTATATTATAATATATATATATATGTATTTAAAAAACAGATTACATATATTACAAACCATAGTAATTTGTACACACTATTTTTTCTTTTTCTTTTTCCTATCCTTATATCTGAGATTTTTCTTGTTCCTATATATACATATGTTTTATTAATATGCCAACCTACTTCGCCATATCTCCAATTAAGTTTTTCCGATTAAAATATTTATTCAGAGAGCTCAATTTCTGTTAATTCTATTTTGTTCTAGGATATCCAAGTGAAACGTTTTTGCTTCATTTTTTGCCGCCGTCCAGGTTGAAAACAGTTGTTATAATATATTGTTCAATTATTAATAATAGTAAACCAAGAAATCGTTAACTAATAACTGATCAGTCAAGTCTACACCATCTATATTATTCCTAGGTCATTCGGCACAATCTATTTTTCCGTTCTAAATTCAAATTTCATATATTTCGTGAAATATTAAAAAGTAACTGCCAATTTTCAATATTTTCAAACTGTCAATACTTTTAGTCAAACACAATATCTTTCATAAAGTAATTATTCGCACAGATGAAAAATACAATAAATAATAGACGAAACTCGTATTTGTGGCTTTTGTTGTTTTATTAGGCTTATATGTCCTAGATTAGTTGTTGATTTCCACAAACATTATAATTTGTTTAATATTGAATCGTTATCGTATAAGTTTTACTTTTGTGATGAATTCGAAATTGTTAAATACTACTTTAAAAATGTTGTTTCATTAAATTTTAATTCTTATGCAAAATTGAAATACATTTTGTTCTTATCGTACATTCAAATATTTAGTGAAATTATAGTTCAATAAATATATTTCCAAGTGACATTTTATTTGATTGAATATGATTATATTATACTCAGTGGAGTCGTATTATTGTGTGATCAAATATGAAAACAAAAATGCATTTTTAAATATTCGTATTGTGATATTATTTCCACATAAAAAAAGTTGTTAAACATTTTTATATCATTTTTTTATTCCAAACTCACAATAATTGGTAATCTAATTGGAGTGAAATCAAATGAAAATCTATCATTGAAAATATGTTCTGCCCAAACGTTGGGATAAAACAATTTACTAATCAACTTATTAGAATACAACAATACCGATGACAAATTCTTAGTTGAACAAGTGGTTACACGTCAAAACGTCACCACGACAAAACGTAACCTAGATAAAATATAACCAAAATTTACGGATTCTGTTATTCCTCCGTATAGAGGGACGAATTTATTTTAATTATTTGTCCCTCAAATAATTATATTGATACGAATAAACAAATGATTATATAATTTAATAAAAAATTCATAACAAAAAAAATTAAATGTACAAATAATTAGTCCCTCTAGACGGAATATCAGAATCATTTTTATTTATTATTTTCTATTTTATCTGGTGACGTTATGTCGTGGTGACGCTTTGTCGTGACACTGAACAACTAAGATAATGTTTTATACAACATTTCTGTAATCAATAAAAAGGAATGTTTTAGTAGCTGGTTACTGGTTAAAATAATATTAAATACATTTTTAAATTTTGATTTTTTTTTCTTTCAATTTTCCCAAGAAGAGATTGAAACACAACAAATGCATGTGATTATGTCCCATTTGTAATTGCTATTCCTCCTTCACTACTTCACTTCATTCATATTCTATATCTTCTATCCTCGTGTATATTCGCACCAAAAAAGTTATGCAAGACGAAAAATACCAAATTGGTTTAACTACATACATTAAAATCATTAAAGTTTTTAAAAAAACAAGAATACTATAGGTGTTTTTTGTTGTTGCCTAATGCATACCGTGCTGGTGTCAATATATACCTTGCAAATGAGAGTATATAATTTTTATTATTTATGCGTGCTAATTTAAGAAATACATATAATTCTGTTCAACAGGTCTATCTATATATTACTTTATATGTTTGACAAGTTGCAAGGAATAATATCATATTTTAAGCATATTATGATTAAAAGAGTTTAATTTAATTATGTAACTCATAATGTTGTTTCGTTTTGTTTCGTGTTTTCATTTCTGAATTATTTTTGTGTATAGCTTATTTAAAGAACACAATAACATAATATTCTATGCTATATACGTATTTACCTTATATAATATATATATATATATACTAATAAATAATTTTTCTTGTACATTTATGTGTATTTTGCTTGTGTTATTTTTCATTAAATCTTAAATAATTTTAAGGTTTAAGATTTATAAAACAGAATACTGAAAACAAATAAGGCACAGCATTTTTCCAGTATGCCATTTAATATTTATTTTTGAATTCTGTCAATTTAGAAAACTTCTATATAAAAAGGTCTTAAAACATTAACATATTCTTTACTGGGGTGGGGGTGGGGGTGGGAGTAAAATGAACCAAGAACTTGTACTTTTATAGTAATTTTAATCTTTAGAACTCTAAAAATCACTCGATGTAATTATTTATATTTAATTTATAATCACTCGGATAAATATTTGAATTAAACAAACACAATTTGTATCATTTATCATTGGACTTATTATGTAATCATATAATTTTTTAGTAAAATTAAAGGGTTGTAACTGAAATCTGGTGGAAAAACCTGATAAATAAAAATCATTTTTCAAGGTCGGCAATAAAACAAGTATCTAAGATAAACAAACAATTTAAATAACGTAATAATTACTTTAAATTATCTATAATTCTTTTATTTGTTTATTTCAGAATTATTTTAAATGTATACGTATTTTTATTTTTATTTTGCATAGATACTTTAATTATTTTCAAATGTATCTTATTTATTTTAATTAGGTTTCTGTATTGATGACCTTGAAAAATAGGTTGAAATTCCTTAGGATTTGTCCTCCGGAGTTAAGTTACAACCATATTAAAATCGTTTATGGATCGTGATAAGGCGAGAATATCAAAGAACGGGTATTTGTCATAAAGTAGTAATGTTTTAAATATCATATGTAAATAATCATCTAAAAAGTCTAATTATTGGAAAATCTAGAGCGTAAACAATTTAATAATTAAAAGAAACATAACCTACATATAGTCTGAAAAATTTTAACATTTCTTGGCAGATATATGACTATTTTCATAATATCAATTTTCCTACAATATGACAAAATCAACAAAAAATATTAAATTCATATTAAATATATAAATAATCAAATATTACTTCTTTTATGTACATAAATTCATTAAAAATTAATTACTACGCAAAATTTGATTCTGATCATTTAAATATGGATTTTTTTAAGTAATCACTATTTAATATTTAAAAGCTATATTGTAACAATAATCCCTTTAAAATGTAATAAACTTTTCAAGCTCAAATAGTCTATGTGTCTTTCCACTGAAAATGTTTTCAAGAAACGTATGGAAATATTTTCTATTTTTATCAAGCTTAAACAAGACTGTTGGCAATAAAATATAACATCTGCATTTTTATGTGGATCAGATTTTTACGTGTTGTAAATAAGTATCAATATACCAAAACGAATAATTTGAACATATTTTGTAAATAATATGTATGGTGCCAATTTTTATCTTATTCGTTTAAAAGATGTACTACTTAAATTATGTTCAAATAAAACTACTAAATTACTTTAAAAAGATACATATAAATAGAAAAATAAATATATTTTCACTTTTAAAATTCAAGAAGATACGTCGGCATAAAATGATAGCTACTATATACGTTCCTCTGCAATAGATAAAATCCGTAATATTATTGGTATTGTTATTGCTATAATATTATGTATATGGTTATAATATATTTTACTTATAAACAACATTAAATGTGTTAAAAGTATTAATTATTATTAATATCCAAATTATGTTTTGACTATAAAAAAATTAACATATTCATTAAAAAGTTCAAAAATAAATAACTTAACAATAAACTAAATTTGAAAAATTAACCAAATTATAAATTACCCAAATATAATATAGTCGTTTTTTATTAACAAAATATGAATTGCTATAAATGAGCAGCATTTTGGAAACCGAAATAATACTTGTCATAATACTTATTACCTATAACAGAAACAGTTTAGATAATAATCAGAAAACCTGAGCAAAATATAAAAGCAATCTTCCTGAGAATTTTATACAAATAGAAATTAGAAATTAATACAAATAGCAATGTTATACAAAATTTAATATAAATATTTTTTGTTGTTATATCATATTATAACTATAGTTTTAAATGTATCGCAGTATTCTACATATATTTTGGTACTTTAAAATTATGTTCTGAAAATATATAAACGTTGGATATTATCTAATTTGTCTCTTGTTAAAATAATTAATACCATGTTAAGGTTTGTCTTGGTTATTGTTGAACTTTTGTTTCATTTACCCTATATATATATATATTGTCAGTACCCTATATAGTGCTGAAAGAAAACGTGAATTAGTAAAGATTTTCGCCTTCAATCAGTATTTCGAGATTTGCGCACATTTTCAAAATAATTATTGAAATTTGTTTCAAGTACAGTGTCATTTAAATTTCCTGTCATAAGGTATTATTATGTTTCAATAGCCTAATATATATATATATATATATATATTGCCTATAGGCAAAACTAGAAGTAAAGGAAAGAACATTTGCTGGCTCAGTAAACACTTTTAAACGAGAAAGAGTGTCAGTTATATATTATGATGAATAACGTGTGGACAGGTTTTCTATGTCTCATATACTTCGAGTTCATGATTTTACTTATTAGATGGATGTGCAAAGGTAGTTAGATCTATAATAATTAACTAAAACAATTTCAAACACGTGTTCAATTCCTTTTGAAAAGAAATTTGACATCGTGCTGTCCGGTCCCTTCAGTTTTTTGCTGTCATGTATTTAAGCATGTAATTTTGCAATTATTTATGTTAAATTTAATATTTTTATATATTATAATACAGTAAAATATTCGACTTATACAGGCCGAAATATATTAATGGGAACATTTAATAAAATGAGAAATATAAATACAAAACGATGTATTTATCTCTGAGCCAACCGAGAAGGTATCAGAAAAAATGTCAAACAGATGAAGAAAGTGGACAATATTTATTAAAAGATGCACCGCACCGTAGAAGTTTTTAATGCAATCTGAAACAACTGCAAAAACTACGGATAAACTACAATCATATATATTTGTACTTGGCGGCACAGTCCAAAAGGATTGTAAAAGCCCATATAAAAGAAATATTAAAATATAATATAAAATATAAAAACACAGTGAAGTAATGTCAGAGCAAACAAGCAATCCAGACAAATTCAATGAGGATCATGAAGAAATATTGAGCAAAGAGAACAACAAGGGGATGAACTTATATTTACGATATAGGACTTATGGACCCTCACTGATGTGCTCATCATTTTAAAATCCACTACATACATGATAGATTCAAAAAATATATTTAACTAAATTCCAATTTACACGTAATTAAAGGAGATATGGTTGTAACCTCTATATGTGTACTACAATATATACTTCCCCAGTGAACATATTCAACCTGAAACTATTATTGTGATGATATAGCACCCGAGAATAATAATAATTAAATGTACATAAATTACTTAGCAGGGGGGGCTAAGTGTTTCTCCAAAGTGTTTTACGAAGTGTTACTAAGTGTTACTAAGTGTTTTATTAAGTATTACTAAGTGTTACTAAGTGTTACTAAGTGTTACTAAGTGTTTTACTAAGTGTTACTAAGTGTTACTAAGTGTTACTAATGGTTACTAAGTGTTTTACTAAGTGTTACTAAGTGTTACTAATGGTTACTAAGTGTTACTAAGTGTTTCTAAGTGTTACAAAGTGTTACTAAGTGTATTACTAAGTGTTACTAAGTGTTACTAAGTGTGTTACTAAGTGTTACTAAGTGTTATAAAGTGTGTTACTAAGTGTTTTACTAAGTGTTACTAAGTGTTACTAAGCGTATTACTAAGTATATTACTAAGTGTTACTAAGTGTTACTAAGTGTATTACTAAGTGTTACTAAGTGTTACTAAGTGTGTTAATAAGTGTTTTATTAAGCTTTAATGTCGTACATATGGTTTCAAATCTACGCATATTCCAAGAATTATTTTTAATATTGTTTACCAGGTTAGCTGAGTTTATAACACCCCTATAATTAAAACAAACACTTTTTGACATAGAAAGCACTCAACATTGACCTCGAAAGTATAAAACAACAAGGTAAAATGTTCGGTCAGTTAAGCGACAAGTTTCCTATATAGTTGTCTATAAAATACAATAAAAATATAATGGAGTGAGTGAGTGAGTACATACTGACTTCAGATTTTTAAATACCTTTAGTTGTCCATCTCAGATTATAGTTTTTGTTAAATTTTAATTTTAATAAATATTACATAACGTGACGTGCCATTTTTGATGGTTTTTCGCGAGTAATAATATAATACTTAATGTATTTGAGTATGTTATTAATTTATCATCCGGTGTAATATACTTAGGTATTAAAATCTATTTCATAAAACTTTTGACACAGGCAATTTGCAAATCCAATCACCCCTCTATTTAGATAATTAAATTTCTGTCGAAAATGTCAGTCATTCACAGAATACAGCCTGACATTTGATCAGAATTCCAAACTTTCCGTGTACAGGACTCTCTATAAATCCATTTTACCATTTTACCTCCTCCCGCAATAAAAGCCACGCTGTGAGTGACATTCGCCATCACCCATATAGTGGAGAGAGAGAGATGCAGCCAGATGCGAACGGTCATTCAAGGCCGGCCGTCTGATATGTATACACGGGTGCGATATATGTGGACAATATTCGATGAAAATGTCATCCTTCAACACCGATTATCATCTATCCACCATCATTCACTTTTTCCTTATATGTACGTTTAGATTTCATGTTGTCAGATAAGGACAACAATATATATATAAAATAATGTATGATATGCTGAGATGGGTGATATGTTTTACTATTACATTAGAGATGTTTAATAATATTTTTTTAAATAAGTATAATACATAATATTGTGTAACTCGTGGTTTACTTTTACTCAAATACTTTATCTTCTCGAATATCAGCGTGGTATAGTTAATTAATTATTAGTATACCATATTAGTACCAAAATAGATATCAGTACCATATTATAATTATATTATAGATTTTGTGTTATAGTTATTTAGATTTTATGTTATATGTAAATTAATATATTATACTCAATTTTCCAATGCATAAAATGTTATTAATAAATATTGACAAGCAAAATATGATATATATTATATTCATATACAATTATTGAAAACTTAAATACTTGACAATTCAGTTTTAGTTTTAGTAAACATGTTTAGTTTTTATATACATAATAATTATTGTATATATATTGTATGTATACATACAATATATATATGTATATGGTAAATGGAAGTTATGTATAGATTAAATGAAAATGTGAATATATGAACAAAAAAGATGAATTCAATATTACTATATATTAAAATGCATATATTCAATCAACCAAAACAAAACATTCGTAAAAATTAGTAAAAATTATAATGGCCTGGCTAAATCTTAGAAATATATCACAAGAAAACCTAATTAAGTCAGAAAAATCATACATAGAACACAAATAAATAAATGTATACTTCATAAAAAATCAAATTGATTAATTCATAAAAAATTTCAAGGAGAATATAAAACTAATTGTGACTTAAATTCAGAGGAAAAAACTGGAGAAATAAATAACTAGTTTTTAAGGTCGGCATTAAAACAAGTAACTAAAATAAACAAACAATGTCAATTTAAAGAATGTCATAATTACTTAAAATTAGTCATTTCAGTCGACTTTTATTTGTATACTTCAGAATTAATTTAAATTTATACGTATTTTGGCCATTTTTGTAGATACTCTAAAATCCATTACATTTGTTTTTATTAATTACTTTGATTATTTTCAAATCTATCTTGTTTATCTTAGCTATAGGCCTACTTGAAAATAGGTCAAATTTTCTTGGGATTTGTCCTCCTGTTTTTCCTCCGGATTTAAGTGACAACCTAAGAAAACTGTTTCTAAATGTCGGCAATAAAACAAATAGCTACGATATACAATCAATGGCAATTTAAGGAATTTCAAATGTTTTTAAACTATTTCATCGACATTCTAAAGTCTCTTTATAATTTGTATTTCTTAGTTGTTTTAAACGTTTAAAGTCCTCAAAAGTTATCCTTTTTATTTATCTTAGCTATAACTCTTACATTGACCATCTTGAAAAATAGGTTACATTTTTGTCTTCCAGATTTAAGTTACAACCTTGACTACATAGACTGCTCCAAATCTGAACCTTATAGAGAATTACTGGATCCTTTTGAAGCAGAATGTAGTTTAGTTGCGTTATATATAATCTCACACATTACTTACCGATAAATGAAAGAAGTCATCAAACAGCCATCAAAATAGAAGTGTTAAAACAATTGTAAATAGTTAAATAATTAACAATATGTACAGTGCCTTGCAAAAGTTTAAGGTCAAAGTAAGAATAGGCTAAAAATAGGCAATTTTGTAACATTGTAAAAATGTTCAATGTTAAAAATCTACATATGCATGTCTATGTGCATGAATACATTCACTGAGCTAAAAATAGAATTGCGTAATTTCCAAGAATAC